>DWMG01002923.1:0-12535 GCA_018244855.1 Elbella merops
CGTCGGGATTCGCCGCATGGGTACGAAGTTACGGGCCTCGAGGGTTCCCTCCTTACCCGGGCAGTCTCAGGGGGTCAACCGCCCCCCGGTGATCTCACCCCGTAATGTAATGGCTTAAGTCCCAACGTCTCAGTCTACGGGCTTGGACTACGACCTTTTAGAAAGCATCTACGAACAGACAATTTGTGATAACAATTAAATATATTTTTTTCTCAACGTGGCCTGCAGAAAAGATGCTTCTACGCAAATGAATGTCGAGCAATCCAGCCACAGACGTAGCAGTACGCATGTAACGCAATGGGCCTGTACAACTCAGATTTCTTCGTCATTTAAGACATATGGAATCTGCCTATCCGCACTTGATCGACCTAATAAATTATATTCCTTCACAATCAAACCACTTTGCTAGTTCTGGTACGCCTCGATGGACACCACATACCAAAAATCGAAAACTCTTCCGATTAAGTGCTTTATAGAAATATCCTTTTGAAATCCCCAAAGCTAAATGATAACCAAAAAGTATTTCTTACTTTGGAGTGAAAATTTTGATTAAATCCTCGTCCAAGTTCTCAATGATGTTTAACGTGTCTCTCCAGTCCGCGTGTGGTGGATACAATACTTCTTCGATAGGATCTCGGTTGGTATTGGCATAGGATGTAGATACATGGACTAGACTCTGAAAGAGCCATATACGCGCACAATCAAACAAAAGCTTGATTTTTACAGTCACAATTAAAAGAGAAACGTATTGATGCAGACTACCTAAATTATAAATACTTCATTTCATATTAACGGTGAAGAAAAAAACATCGTGAGGAAACCTGCACACCTTAGATTTACAAAAAAAAAAAAATATTTTCTAAGGTGTGTGAAGTCTGCCAACCCGCACTTGGCCAGCGCGGCAGACTATGGCCTTAACCCTCTCAATTTGAGAGGAGACCCGTATTCCAGCAGTGGAATTGTAATGGGTTGAGAAAAAAAAAAAAAAAAAAACTTGTTAAAAAACGAAACGTAAAAGAACTTCGTGCCTGTACTTCTTGAGGGGAGAAGCAGAGAAGTGTAGTAGATTAAAAAAAATCGTGCGTAAATATTGTAACAAACAGTGCAATATTGCTGTTTTTGTATATGTATGTTAAGCTTTAATTAATAACAAAAGTAATCTGCAGAAACCTTTTATACTATGAAAGATTAAATATAAGTGAACTCGCATTGCCTTTGGTGTTTATTTCAATATAGTTGTTTAGACTCTTTTCAAAGTACTACCTTATATCAGACCCATTTATCTTTTCTTTCAATCTAAGCACTTCACCGTGCGTAACATGTCGCGACCGGCTTTGAATGAGTGCGGATTACAAAACTCAATCAAAGCCGCGTCACATGGATTACATGTAAACAAAGAAAAGTCCTAAAAAGTCAACAATCGCGTAACCGACGCGACATTACTATGGCAGTGCAACCTCCTTTGTGTAGGAGAGTCGGAGAAGGCGTGGGAACCGCGCCCGATCCTTACCGCGAAGGTCGAGATATATCTTGTGATAAAACACGCACCGCGACGCTTATTGTTCTATATACCAACATTGTTAACACGCTCACACAACCATTCGGTCGTACAGTTGTCTTGTTTCGACATAACTAGGTGATACAATGCACGCATAATTAATTGTAAACCGCTTTTCTTACTAACAATTTATGGTGACGCTGTTGAAGTCCTTATTAAATCTAAATTTTTAATCGCCAAAGCATCATACTTTGATTAGGCAACCCCAACATGTTATTATCATTAATAATTTAAAGATTATATTTGCCTTAAGGGATAAGCAGTGAAATGGACTAGTCCAATTTTCACTAGTTTTTCTGTATGTAATAGGGAGTGATCCTATCGACATACACAGAACACAAATCGAAAAATACCACCATTAATGTGATGCCTGATAATTACTGTCTATGTTTTATTTAACACATTGTTCACTTTATATGTCTATTGAGAGCAAGGCAGATATAATAACAAACTAGTAAAGCATACGACGCCATTCAGACATACATTTAATGAAAACTACAGCTCTTCAAGACATGGGCATGAATGGGTATTACAAAAGACGCGTAGTAAACGTGAACATCGCATTACACATTATCACTAGCCTGTCAGTGACATTTTCAAAAAAACCCTTTTCAAAACTGCCGCAAACCGCCGCCGCAAAACCTTTAATTATAATAAATATTATATCGTTAATACATATTTAAAAATAGTTACTTTTATACTAATAGCATTTCTTCGTTAAAATAAAACATCAACAGGTTAAGAAAGAACTTCGATTACAAATTATTAAATAGAAAGTTATAAACATTATTCGGTACATACGTACTCGTTATACGTTGTTTTATTACTGACCTAGAAAAGCCACGTCATTTTTATAATATAATTGGTCCACACTGGGCCTCACAGGCCGTGTTCGTTTAGTACACATGCATCATGGTGTTTTCACATGATTATTTGATAACATCTTATGATCAAGTTCTACATACTTGTTCCGTTGCAAGTATTTACGTGTTACGAAATCTTAACAATTGTCCATTGTTTCTATGTACAAGTCACTTTATGACGCACTCGGACAGATTGTAACTTTGCGAATAAAAACAAGTGCAAAATATATTATGTGGGCTAACATTATCTAGAATTACACGCATTGCATCGATTGTTAAAGAGTATTTAAGAATGTTTTTTATCGTCACGTCAGGTCCTTTGCGTGGTAGGCAAAGAGCAGCGTTGGCTTAATATCTTTATCCTAGCAGACCTAAAGCGTTTATTCAACATTCAAAATTCTCTTCAAATGTAACGCATGTTTTACACTATTCCACCTTATTGAATCATCGTTGTAGTCGAAATTATTTTTTAAGCTCTTGATGACAAACATTTCATATTTGCCTCTACATGTTGTATTTCTTCATAACACGCTACAAAATCATTTTTGATTCTGCTATATAATTGTTTAATATATAGAGGGAGTATTTTCCCGTAACCCGTTATAAAAGTAGACGGCCATAGCTGCAACCTACTGTCGATTTCTCGACAGACTCGTAAAACACGTTCTCACACGGTATCCCTTACGAAATATATCTAAAATCTGTCCTCTCGAATACCTGCCTCATTACACTTGCATATGCTTATACACAGCCATTTTAAGCATCGGAACGCCGTAAAAGGCGTGCCCTGGTTCCAATCATGAGCTGTCTTATATGCTATATAATTAATAACTTTACCCTTTATAACGAGTGTAATGTCAGGCAATACAGCAGTCATATATACGCAGGCTAAGGTCAATATATATATTTACATATATATATCGGTATATGGGGCACGTGAAAAAACTTATTCCATGACTTTACATGACTAAACTTTATCCGGATATTAATACGCTGGTCGAATTATTGTTTACACAATTACATATGTATACTTATTGAAATTAATCATAGAATAATTTTTGCTTTATTAGAATTTTAATATTTTTGTTGAATGATTGATTAAATAATTAGCTACGTATATTCGTTGAGTTTAATAATTATTATAGAATTCAGATGTGATAAAATGTATGCTAATAATTATTCAAAGAAAGTAGAGCTTCATCGAGGGATAAATTAGTTAGTACCAGAACTTTTTTTCCTTTGATCGCACACTGCAACCATGGATTGCTCCAACATTTTCCGCTGGTATCCCTACTCCTGTAGTTCCAGTCGAGATTGACTCTCACCTTTGCGTTTTCAAACCCTTCAAATAAAAAAACCCCTCTGGAATGCAGTAGCACTTAGGTGCCTAATATTAAGTAGGTATACTATTGCTAATTTATTTGAATACATATAAATACAAAAGTCATTTAATTATGTCTAGTACAGTCACGATAAATAACTACATTTTGGTTTCGCTTCGAATACCATATTACCACGACTGTTTACGCCGTATTCATATCGTAACATCCTGTATCTTTATTATAAAAATAGGCCGTAATTTTGAAATAAAATTATTATTGAATATACATAAATGTTAAGTATTACAGGACATCCTGTCGATTGTTGCCGTCCTGTTTGTTTAACTTTATGTTTCTAGAGTCATTTATTTCGAGTGATTTATACAGTAAATACCATATTATAGTCTTACAGTTTCCTGTTGTTTTTTTATACATAATATGTATTTATACTTATTTGAGAGTGTATCCCAGTTGATATCCCATTGTACAAGAACATATACAAAACGTAGGTACATAGTACCTGAAAATCCGCCATAGGACGGGTTTATAGTTATCATATTGTATAAAAAAAAAAAAAAAAAAACAACCATTTCAAGTGACCAACCAATTTTAAACCGGCGGCATTAAAGTCAAACATACCATTTAAGATGTTCCCTAAAATACTAGTACTAAATTAATTCTACTGCTATCTCGTTATCAAACAAACAGCAAAGGATAAACGGAGCAAAGCAAAAAAATGCCCATGCACTGGATACTCAAAAAAGTTCCTAACAATTGAACATTTAATTGCAATAACTGAATTGAAATTCACTTGTACTTTCTCGACGAATATGCGACGATGAAAGAAAACGAAGAAACGAATCTAAAATTGCTTTTCCGAGCGCACCGTAACTAAACGAATTTAAAACGTCCGCCGCGTGGCCGGTACACTTGACCCACTTCTCGTGTTGCACGCTGTGGCACACCGTCGCTGTAAATAATACAACAACACGAAAAAAACACCTCTAATAATTATTAAGCCATTAGATAGATTATTATAATAACCTCTCTAATGATTATAAATGTACCTGCTTTACTCGCGTACGTTTTTCGGGATGGCCTGACTAGTTTCGGACCTGTACGAGGTCCTTACTCATGAGCTCCCGACGCTTGCAGCGAAGTCGCGGTGAAGACTGAAACCGCGTACAGAACCGAAACTAGTTGGGCCATCCCGAAAAACGTACGTGAGTTAAGCCGGTACATTTATAATAATGTGTATAAACACTCACGAAACATTTAATAGTAAAATCTCCCTAATGGTTTAAAAGATTTACTTGGTGTTACCAATATTGAACACGATTAGTATACAATGATAAGAGATGTCACTTTTCGCGCGACTGATTGTTATGTAAAGTCTGTAGAAATATAAATTAATACAAAACATAATAAACATTACCGGTAATTCCTAGAAGAGGTAGGCAGATGAGTGTAGTACTTTCACGTTTCATCTGTTATGTTATCTATCCCATGGCATAGAGGATGGGCTTATTGCCTATATGTCGGGCTCAAATCCAATCTCCGGTACATTATTAAAAATTTTGAAGTAAAAAAATTATAATAACGCCTGACCCGAGAATCGAACTCAGGACCACTTGATTAGCGATCGCGCTCGCAACGGACTCGACCAAGGCGACAGTCAATCTAAAAAAAAATACCAAATCAAACGAATAATATCTTTATTATTGCTTTGCGTACATTATATTGACTTTAAAACTGGATTAAAATTTATTAAAATATAGAAGCCGGATAAAAGACTGTAATGTATTCCAAATCCTCTATTATTCACGTACATTAACATAACAGGGTATAATTTTTTCGCTTAATATCTGACAAGTTATATAAAGTTCAATGTGACACAATCACATCGTGGCTTCCTATTCTACGTAACCATTTTAATATATAATTAAAATTTATTATATACGAATAATAAAATATAATATATCCATGAAAATAAAATGATAGAGTTCTGCCGTTTTGTGCGTATTACGCAAAAACCACTGGATAGATTTGTTAAAAAAATTACGATACCTTCATTTAATGTAAAGTTATTAACATTTTACGGAACTGAATTTTTTAGCGATTTTTTAATATTAGCAATGTATATTCTTGCCTTCAATATTTTTTATATTTTCTTCTCTCTACGTAAAAATTATTGTTAAACTGTCTACCTAGAATATATTGTTAATATTATCGCGGAAGTATCAGCTCGTTACCAACGAAGCTTGAAATTATTTTAAAATACAGCATTAACAACAATAATTTATAAAGGCAACTACTAATAATTTACAAGTAAATAATATGATATAATAACTCGCACTTAGCCAGCGTGGCAGACTATGACCTGACCTGACCAATATGAGGGGAGACCCATATTCCAACAGTGGAATTATAATGGGTCGATTTATTTTTTTTATTTTTATAATAGACAAATAATATGTAAGGACGCCCAAGAAGTTAGAACTTACTACAACCTTAACTCGTCTCATGTTGAAAGGAGCGCCGTGTTTAAAAATGGAATATTAAAATACAAATTATTTTGACGCGAAAAAAGTTATTATTATTAATTGACTATGTAACACTCGACCCCAATTCGGCCTTAAACATGCAAGCATTCAATCCATCGAAGGCGTGTCGATATCAGCAATGAGCTGTGTTTTTTTTAATTTTACCGCGACCTTCACTCCACCGGTCCGGTTGTCGTGTTCTCACGGTGAAGTGGACGACCGACATTCGACAATATTATAATGCTGAATTACATTCGAACCACTACTTCCGCCTTGCTATGCACGTGAATGAATAATTATGCTGATTATAAAGCCACGCAATACATAAGCACGTGATTAATATTTTATAAGAATCGTATTACATCAGTATATTATATATTATATTAGGTAAATGTTACATGTTATATTTTTATCCTACTGTGAAATGCCAGATGTCCAGTTTGACAAGAAACGGCCGCGTACTGTTGTAAGACTGACAAGTGCACTAACCGCGTGGGATACAAGTTAATTGTTTATAACTGTTGTTTTGAACCCTAGTGCCCATATATCGAAAATTTTGTTCGTAAGTTTGTTTGTAAGGTGAGCTTATTAACATCGTTTGTGGAATTGAACTTTTAGTGTACTACACTTATTCCTTAGTACGAGAACCAGTGTTCGGAAGATAACGATATATCGTTTCAATATTAATAGATATATAGATAACGGATAGGAAACGAACGAAGTTCTGTATTAATTCTCCAAAGCATATAAAATCTACCCAGTCGTAGCCACATACCTCATTATTTCCATATTTGAAAGATACTATATACAAGAGAGAAACGATAAGTTATAAAGCTGAATTACTAGAAGAGAGCACCAAAAATTGATTTATAAAAGCATCAAACATAATTTTATATCTGGAGACAACGTTCAAAATATAGTCAATAAAAACATACATATTATTTTTCCTTCAAATATTCGTCGATAGCTTTTAACATAAAGCGCCCGCCACGTACCTCTCAGTTATAAGGTAGATATTAAAAAAACCGTTCGTGCTATACAGTTGTCGAGAATGACATTTCCATTGATATTGGATTGTTTCGGCATGCTCAAGGGAACACGTTCACCTTAGCTACAGCTGACTAGTTGTCGCCCGCGGCTCCGCTCGTGATATACAATTTAATTTCCATTGTACTATATCCGTACTTTAGATCTTGACATTTGATCTTTGCTTTGCTAGTTGAGTGAATGAAATATAAGGCAATTCTCACATCCTATTTAACTTATAGTTTTTTTTTTTTTTTCAACCCATTACAATTCCACTAACTTATAGTATTATGAATTATTCTAAATGACATGTGTCATTAAATCGGCTTGCGTGTACGACTAGTGTGATGACTGCAGAAATGGCAGGTAAGATTTGTAAAGATAGCGATATACAGAACTGGGTGCCCTTAATCTGCCCCGTATGCTCGTACTGCCCCTGGTGTGACCATATAACAATAACATCCAAGTCCAGATGCATACAAACTGCGTGCAGATAATTTAAAACGTACATAATTAATATTATTAGTAAAATTTTTAGCTTATCGTAGTGTTTTGTCCCGATAAGTCGGTACACATTTTAGGAAAGTTTAAATTTTATTATTATATATAACACACGGATAAATTTGGCGCCATTAGCAAACTGAATTGTTTATTATATTAGTCAAACGCACCAAAGTATGTCATGGCCAAGGACTTGTAAAGGTTATTTATTAAACTGCGAGATTAAAATAAATATACAAGTTATATACATATATGTTATATGTATGTAGGCGATTTCAATTATATTAGAGGGCATGTCCAATAATTGGTTAATGAAATGGCAGTCTGAATCATATACATACATCCTTCATTCGTCGGTGTATATACTTCGAGTATAGTGGCGTGCTATTGCAGTGGGCTGTGTCCAGTAGTCGACGGAAACGGGCTGATGATGATGATGATATACTTTGTTTTAGATCTTTTCTCATATTTCCATTTTATGTAACCGTTATGTTCCAGTTTATGTAAACGTTTTACCCGAACCATGATGCTTCTCGATGTCCAATCAAAGGTATCAACGATTACGTTATAACAAATACTTACAAACTAGTGTTTAAAATTGTTTCGTTTTACCAGGCAATTAACATACGGTAAAAAATTACAACAGGGAAGCGAAGAAAAGATAGAATCAGATGGAATTAACAAGGAATTCAAATCCGCATGTTATGTCTGTTTTCATTTCCCACAACAATCGCATCCAGCGAGGAAACAACGAAGAAAGTTTCCGGCCGCAAAATGCAATTTGTGTCATTCGCCGAGCGGAACACGGGTCTGCGAGATAGCTACGTGCCTGAACCATCACGGACCATTTGATACAAGAAAGTGGGCTATCGGGCACGAGAACCGGCGCTGAGAGTAGAAAAAAGTCAACAAAAGCCAATTAGGGCTCATGGATGGACAGCCAGAAGTCACCGAGAGCAATGTACGTATGTGAAGAGAGTAACGAATGTAGAAACACGTCAGGCTTTTAAGTATTGTTATACTTTGTACCCAGTGCCTGCCCGCAAGAAACCTGGCTTGATGACATAATGGTTAATGCTTATTCTATATCAACGTGGGGCTCGAAATTTTCCACACCGCAATTAAACATGTGACAGACTATGGTCCTACGTTTTTTGAGTCAGAGGGACCAATCTTCTACAATACAGATGTTTGTAAAATATAAAAAATGTTTATACTTATCCATACATAAATGTCTATATATGTATGTACATCTATTAATACTCAGTATTAGTCTCGACATGCCGACGATTTAAAAATTCCAATAAAATTTTGAACATAATACTAATAATTGATGACCGCCGCCGGGGTCGTTCAGATCTCTGTATAAATCGTAGATCAATAACAGCGACCACTTAGATACGTACGTCTACCCGCAGGTTGCAACATGACATTTCATCTTCACAAATTTTACGGACGATCCGGTTGAATTGCCGGTAAAATCCATTCCAATAAAATAAATTCATTGAAAACGAAAATAAATTATACGAAAGCATTAAAAATGTATATCATGAAACGCTAGCTTAGTCTAGATTTGAAATAAATGATTATTTCTCAATTGATAGATTTATTTTAGTAGTATTTTAATGGTAGACTGGGTTACGAAAATTGATGCGAAATACATCAGAAGCCTCTCTGACAACAACATGAATTGATCGTCGCCTCGTCATTGCAGGTAATTAAGGTCACTGAATACTTAAACCAACACAAATATATAAAAAAAATCTAAATTTAACTCATTCAAGCACATTAGTGAAGCATTTTGGTTCATATTTGCTAACAATTTACCCAAATACTTTATGTGTTTGCATCTCAAGTAACGGCCCGTGCGAATTTCACTAAACACCAGATTAAACAAAACGATCCTTCAGCTTTTAGCAAGTTTGTTTGTTTGTGTTCGTTTTGCTTGCAAAGTTCGTTCGCCTTTGGAGTTGTGCGAAGTTCAAGATTAGTTGAACTTGCAAAGCTTTTAGCTTAATTTGAAAGTGCTTAGCACACCTCTCTATTATTAACACCTCTGGTAAAATATGTTGCGTATTTCCCCGAAGAGGTAAGCAGCGAAGTGTAGTTTCACCAGTCCAAGTCCAAGTTTCACCAGTTAGGTTATATGTTCCACCATGGAACAGAGGCTAAGCCTATTGGTGTACACCGGGCACATATCTAGACTTCGAGTTACTACTAAAAATTTCAAGTTACAAATACCCAATAACAGCCCACCCTGGATCGAACCCGGGATCTCTCTCAGCAGTCGCGCTTGCAATGACTCGACTAGTGAGTAAATTTAATATAGGCAGTATATTATAAACATGATTATTTTTACTAGTTCATAAATTTATCTACACAAGATAGAGGCTTATTTACGTTAAAACTAATTCTTTTTATTTCGGTTATCAGTGTACAGCTTAGCAATTACCAAAACATTTTTTCACAGAAATGACGCCAAGGAGATATTTACACTGCTAATAAATTTACAAAGACAAAGTAACAAAACAAAGAGACGATAAAAGGTATTGTATATTTCCATACGGAAACCTCCAAATACCACCTAGTATACCAAGTTTGTCCAGCACAGTTCATTCACCTTCACCGCGTGGAGACCGACGTGCACGCTTGAAGGTGAAGGCGAGCGAGCGCATCCCGAGCAGAGCGCACTCATTGTGGCAATCGTGACCGAATGTCAACTAATCACGTGACCGAATGTCAACCAATCACGTGACCGAATATTAAACAGACACATCATAGTTCGCAACTAGCGACATTCGGCTAAACGAAATTTTACTTCATTTCTTCTTTCACTCTGTTGTAGTTTTTACAATGATATCCACACATAGCCATCTGATAGCTAACTGGCCAGATTACAAATTTATACATATATACATATGCTTATTTAGATACTTTTTTCCCCTAGATACAAAACGTGTACATATGCTAATTTCACAAAGACCATCGTGGGTAGGAAACGCAGACACGATCCCCAGCTCTCACTAAACAATGGACCGACGGGTCAGTTTTGTTAGCATGACTAATTTCACCGTTACTATCATTTGATAAATAAATCGCTCTAAATAAATGGCTTATAATTAATGTGATAAATGGTAATATAGAGATTACCATCATCGTTTCTACATTGCAAAGTTATACCAAATACGGCTAAGTATCTATAACTATTCAATAAGATCACGAACGTCAGTTTTTCTGGACAATAAATCTTTAATAAATCATGTGCTGAAACAGTTGATCACGTTGACTGTGATATCTTGATATCATTGTGGACAGTTGCATAAGAAGCAATAATTAAAAGCATTGTTACTTACTTTGCACTACAGTGTTTGAGAACGATAAATTATTATAAGACTCACTCTCCAACTGATGGAAAGGAAAAGTACATATCTACCTTTAAATCAAGGATTTCTGAACAGTAATGGTTTATTTTATACATTTTACAGACCTGTTAATGAGGTAGGTTGATTATAAACTGCATGTTAAGCCTTACAAATAATACGTTTATTTAAATAACTTACAATAAATAAGATTTTAATGTCAAACATTGTTGAAATATTCGAAGATTTGCTAAGATTTCAGTTTAAATCATGGCAATTCTACACTTACCTAATTCTATGGTACTGGTATTACACATTAAATTAACTTTCACTTGAATTCTAAATCCACATTTGAACTGAGTAATTGACTGTACAGCTGACGCCTGAAGAAATAGCTGTCACGCGGCTCGTAAAAACGTGTTGTGTCGACGACTGTACGAAATGTACGTACACATGAAATGTACACTGTTAATGAATAACTGAATGATATTCGACCCTTTTATCTATGATTAAGCTGTTGGAACATGAGTCTCATCTCATAATGAGAGGGTTAAGGCCGTAGTCTGCCACGTTGGCCAAATACGGGTTGGGAGACTTCTCATACCTTAGATTATTTTTTTTATAAATTTGTATAGTAATCTTAGATAATGATAATTTCGCTTTTTCAATTTAAGTTAGTTATGCGAGTAGGTATATGATTCAATTAATTCCCTATAACAGAGAAGTGATGTATCGTTTGGAAGTTTAAGTTCAGGAAAAGTTAAAGTTAAAAGTTAAAAGTTAAGTTAAGGAAGTTCTTCACAATTATTATAATAATTATAGTAATCCAAATTTCGCCAACATTATAAACTCTAACCGAAATCCATCTTATTTTGAGAGTAGACTGGCATCACACACTGGCACGTTAAAAGTATTTTTTGATTTTACAATACACAACGAATTAAACATTGAATATATAAAAATTCTATTGCAAAATGTAAATATATTTTACTCGGCACTAAGCAATCCCAGCAGTTGTAACGATGATTTGGATTAAGAAACTCCACATAGTTCAGAGTATTTGCGGTTACAATAATAATGAAACATCTTTATCTAACATTAAGTTATTTCCTTGTTCAGCATCGGTGTACGAAGAATTCTGTATTAGATAACTTCTGTAGGTACCTATAAAAGAGAATCCTGTATGTCTCTGTCTGGTGGGATATAATTTGCGGCTCGGCAAACATAGTGTAGGACGCCCTCCGGCCCGGTGAGGTGACGATCTGCGAAAGGTTGCAGGCAGGTGCTGCATGCGACAAGCCGAGGACAGGGCGCGATGGCGCTCATTGGGGGAGGCCTATGTCCAGCAGTGGACTGAGATAGGCTG
>DWMG01002924.1:0-12535 GCA_018244855.1 Elbella merops
CTTCCCGGGAAAAAACAAAAAAACTGTTATACGTGCCAATAGAGTTTTCACTTCAGAAATGACAAAAGTAAAAAAAACCGAGAGTAATTTTAGAAAAACCTATACCTTTTATTTGGGTCCCTCAACTAATTTTGATACAGGGCCCCTCCAAGACACGTTACGCCACAGCTTATACATAAGTATGAAAACACCGTACTTTATTTACTTATTTTATTATTTAATTATGATTTAATTTTTTAACCTGATTCTTTCTGGGTTATAAAAAACTATTCTCTATATCTCTATAGACTGCCTCGTTGGTCGAGTAGTTGCAAGCGCGACCGCTGAACGGGAGGTCCTGGGTTCAAATCCCGGGTCGAGTACTATTGGCTGATGATGATGATGATGATGATGAATCAAGTGCGAGTTGGAAGACTTCACTGACTTACTTTTGTATATTAGTCGTTTCAATTTTCTCCGGAAGTCTGACATCTCTCAAATCAGCTAGCAATTTAGACGCTTCAGCATCCAAACTCCTGTTGAGAATATCGACGAAGTTGCTGGCTTTCTTAAGGTTCTGTAGATTTATATTATTGATGTATCTGACATACGCCAAGCAGTGGTTCTTGGTGTTTTTCACGTTTAAGATCCCATTAATTACTTCCCTTTCCGTTACTGGAATTAAAATGTTTACTATCATCAGCATTCGAATCTAATCTAGCATTACCTTCTAAGTCATTTCTTTGTTCAATTTCATTAACTTTTTTTGAATTATCACTTTAATAACTAACTTTAAATTTGATAACAAAAACTCAATTTCTTGTACAATATTATAGATTAGCAAATACAGTTCTTAATGAGTGATTTCTTAGAGGATCATTTGTTTCAGTCCATTGATTTCTGCTGATTTGATTAATAGTACTGCAGCATTACTAAATCCTTGTCTGGAGTCCATAATGCTCCTGGACGTTGCAACATTATCTTATAAAAAGCAAATAAAAGTTTTACCTAATTGTCCTGAGCTCAGGATTCGACCAAATTTGTAAACATAACATTTATCGAATCCTGACTTTAGGATACACTAACGCCCATACATTTCGATTGTATTTAGTAGGTACTGCCTCTTAAACAATGCTTAAATTATACCACAGTAATTACCAAATTAACAACTTAAGCAGTATCACGAAGTACTCCAACCTAATACGAAATCGAAGCAACGTGTCTATAAATAATATCAAACATAAACCCATTTCTTTTCTGTTTGAATGCAAGTATTTGACTGCGTGAAGATTCAGCGTTAAATAACTAGCGAGCCTGTTTAGTTAAACATCAAAAAACTTACCAGACATAAAATAATTATGCATAGTGTCCTTATCAAACTTTCCCGCATTATATAATTGTAAGGATGCTTTGCGGAACAGCTTCTGCATCTTGCCCAACGTATCCCACCAGATCGCCTGGTCTTCTGCTTGCAATTTTGGTACTCTCTGTGAAACAAATAATTTTGAAATGAAACATATTTCTTAAAATATAACCATAATAAAAATGTTTATTCATTCAAAATTTACAATTCAAATAATCATTCATTGAAACATAGAAACATAATCAAACGTAACATCAAGGCTGTAATCCCCGAAGGGGTACACAGAGGAGTGTAGTAGACTCCCACAATTTATCAGTTAATTTTACGTCCCATAGAATAGGAGGTGCCATACACCGGGCACAGATTCAGACTCCGAGTCACTACTAGAAATTCTAAATTAGAAAAAAACTAATCGTATCCGACCTGGGATTTGAACCTAGAACCTTCCAATCAGCGTTCGCGTGCAACCACTCAACAAATAAATTTATGTTTATAATTTCTCATTAACTGTTACTTCAAAAATTATTTAATTTGATATAATTTCCTTATGGGCTCCATTCGGTTAAAAGCCTTCTCCTCCTTAAAACATAATATACCGTGCCATATGTCAGCTCTGTTATGTATTACCCTATTTCTTTTGTTTTCTTTATTTTCATTCTTCATGTTGATAAAAGAGACAAACTGTTATGAATTCAAAGACTAAAATAGAAAGCTTTTTTATTTAGCCCTCGGGGACTGCGTTTGTTTATGTAGAACGTCCAGCGATCATTGAGCCTCGGACAACCGTTAGTTAATATAAAAATGGGAAAACTAGCGATTAAGTAACAACAGCGGAAACGTGTTTCAAAAATGTTTGAGTTTAAAAAAAGTGTGTATAATTTTCGTGAGTTAGATTTTTATCTTTTATTGACAGTTTCCAAGAGTGAATAATTGTTGCAATATTATATTATTAACTGTTGCGTACAACGAACATGCATCTTCATCATTACAATTTGAAGTTTGCCCATAACGTTTATTAAAGTCTATGCTATCACCTAGCGCTATATACAAAGGCTTACTTTGCAAACATTTTAAATCTAAACATATATTATGTTTTGTATCAGTATCCTTACAATGTTGGAGGAAGTTGAGATATTTTAAAAAGAACAAGTAATCTACTTGTAATTTGTTCAATAAAAAGAGCGTTCCAACCCGTGTTGACCAGAACAGCATGATAAACTACAGTATAAATCTTTCTAAATCTAAAAACGACCAGTGTTCAACAATCGAACCATAAATTCGTTGCTTAGATAAGAAACAGAAATCTGCATTAGAATTGCGCATGTTGCTAAAATTGTTATTGAAAGACAGCCTTTAACTGATAATTCAACTATACTACCCGGTTAAGTAATATATCGAAGGATACAGAGGTATGAAAAGTACAATCAAGTAAATGAAATGAATAAAGCATGAATATTCTAAACGAATTTAGTCAACCATGACAAATATAAAGTTAAATCGTCCTGATAAATTCAACAAAAGACTACATCCGAAACTTGGTAAAAGTGTTACGTATTGCACGAATTAAACGATTGTCAACCTTACTGCCTTAAAAATAAATGATATTTAACACATCTCAGTAAATGAAACATAAATTGTTGTACAAACTTCGAAATTTCCAATGGTTCGGTTTATACAAATTTCAATAGAAAGTTAAGTTACTGAAGTTCATAACGATAACAATCTATTGGGCTCTACCGTTTGCTTTCTTAAATAAATTTTAGATAAAACCACCTCAATACAGGATAAAAAATTGTTACGTAAGTAACATGAATCCTTTTCACTGTTGGACACCGGGCTTCTTTAAATCCTTTTCCTCTTAAAATACTTCTTCATACAAATCTACTAGACTTTACTCGCTGTCAGTTCATGATAGAAAGTTTGCAGGTGTGCAAGTTCAATTCTATCTGGAATCGCAGCAGCAGCTGTTGCCTATAATCACGTAGCATCAGGTAGTCTTCTTGGACATCGTAATCATCATAATTTCTGATGGCAAATATCGACTGCTATACATAGGCCACCATCTCAAAATATCTAACGATCCTATACTTTCTTGCTGAGGGACTTTAAGGAGATGGAAAAGGCTAATTTGTTCTTAGCGGAACAATACACCAACAACCAGATCCGATAATTAATACTAAATAAACCATGGAAAAATTGGTCCTATTTAGAAATAAATCCCCAACACCATGCGGAGTGGACCTGCATGAGGGTCGTTGTACTAAGCGAAATGTCAAATTTGAGGTGGTTATTAGCCAAACGTTCGATGTCTACTGATCTTCTTAGCATAAAATATGAACAATTTAAAGATCATAGTCAGCGATCAGTGTTTTATATTCAGCATCAATGTCAAAATAAAAAGATTGCTGCCTTGGCTATCGGCCAGAGAAAATAGTGTGTAGGTACATGATTATTAAAATCTAAGCCAAGCAATAACATAAAAAGATATGCTAGAAATGGAAATGTACTGGTTATATCATATATGAAACAGACAATATCGAATTTTATTTAGACAATGGGAAGCAGAGATTTGTTTCAACAACTTGAACTAAGGTATATAAGAAGACTGAAATTTCAATGGATAATAGAGAAAATAGAAAAATAATAGACAAAGAGTCAGCGACGATAGTACTAATTCGAAAAACATGCAATAGCTCGGCAGTAAAACTAGTCTGACGGATAGAGTTTTATTCAGGAATCAGAATAACGAGGTATGAAATATGTAACTCACCTTGTTATTAAAATTTATCAGTATAGACGATATCGGTTGCAATACAGACACAGGTGGTACAGCGTTTGAATCTTTTTTATACCAGGTGTCTAACAGGATGACATCCACTCCACCAGCCGCGAGCTCGTCTCTCAACATTTGGAGCTCTGACGACAGGACGTAAGTGGGAATTGGTCTGGAATCGTTGAGAAACAAGCTGTCTAGTATTATTATGCCATATTGGCTATAGGTTATATAGCATATATATAAATATATATATATATATATATACCTATTGGCTATAGGTTGTACAAATTTAAAGTGTTCTCTTATAGGTCTCTCTCTAGTGAATTTTTATCTTTCCATCTAAAAGACATACTAACCTGTATCCATACTTCTGTCCCAAGAATACCACAAAATTCGGACCCATGGACAACCTTTGGCAGTTCTTTATTTCCCTCATACAAAGCTCTGTTGTCATGTGATCGTCAGTTGCTTCGTCTCGTACCCCCCAACGCATGTCCACCACCTGGAATAGCAAAAGGTTATGCATTTTCATTATCAATAATGTAAAATCCGTACTAACATTCAATTTCGAAATTGAATTTCAAGAAATAAGAGAAACTTGTATTGTTGTGTTGAAATATCACTATCAATATAAAGGAACATTTCATTTTGAAGAATTAAAGCTAACAATGAGCCCCGACTGCTGTCGGATATAATACATCTGCACAGAACTTAATCAAAAGAATACTGTGGTACAAATGTAATGGCGTAGTGAACGAAAAATGGAAGCGAATAACTGCTTTCTAAATCATCCGATAGAGACTCGAGTTGGACGATTGGATATTAGTTGAGCGAGCGTAACTTCATTTTCGATATTCTTCTCACTTTTATGGATAAGGAGCTTTTGCTTATAAGCCGGCGTGCATGTACGAAGAAAATATTTCATGTAAGGATATTTGACAGTCTATGCTCGCAGCTTAATCGGTAAGGGACCTGGCGTGGTGATGATGTATGTAATAATAATTTACTTCGCCATTCTATATGGTTACCGCCGACATTTATTGAAGATTTCCAGTATATAGATCTACTAGTACTAGAAGGTATTATTTTTACGCTATTCAAAAATTAAACTCTTCAGACTTTCTCGATAACGACCTGTAATAGAAACAAATAAACAAGATGTATATTAAAAACTGTTTGAACGTGACCCAGATGTACCTACCTACCGACTCCATTACAACGGAACGGCTAGGGTTTCTTAGTTTCAAGAAAGTAGTACTTGAGCAGGCGACCAATAGAACTGTTAGTATTAATTGGTCCAGGATATATTGTTTATTGTGTGGTTATTATGTAGTTAGCATTTTTTCGGGATTAGATTATCAATAAAAGATTCAGTCAATATTTGTACAGTTTAGTGTTAGTATCCGTCCTATTCGAAGTCACAGACGCTTTGTTGTTCCTGAAGACTATTAAGACTGTTTCTAATATATAACCAAATGTCTAACTATACAATCAATTTGTCAGACAAAACACCATTTTTTTCTATAAAGATAGCTGCGCGCTAGAACAAAGAAGTAGGCGTAATATCCTTATAAGAACACCATTAAACGTTTAATTACTAAAGCTATGAAGAAGCGGTTAAATAGGATTTTTATCGATTTCGCTATCGCATTTACGTTCTCGTGCGACCTCGACCTACTGTCGCTTCTCACTGGAGCTTCGTTGGCAGTTTAATTACGGGGTAAATTATGCGGAAAAGTTTTCAGTGTAGGCAACACGTAGTATTATGGAAGTTGGTACTCTGTAGTCACTCACTGTACATCTACTGCACTGAGCGCGTGGTTTAGTGAGATGCATTTTTTTGGAATTCATATAAAAAAAATTAAAAATTTTCTTTATTACGGTTTATTTGGATCCTTAAGATTTTGTATTTCAGACCTTATTAAAGCCATTGTTAAAGTCATTTGGACCATCACAATAGGGATTTTCTTATTTAGGATCAATACCTGTGCAAGCGTTGAAATACATGGTGCGATATAACTGAAGTCTATTTAGTGCACGTTCTATTGATTAACCTTCTTTTTAGAACCGACTCATGTCCTATTAAACAAATATATTAGCAACAACTTTGTCTCTCTGCTATAAGTTTTATTTGAATTATACGCAATTTAATTAGAACATTCCAATGTAAAATACTATGGTGCAGTAAAGCGAACCAAAAAACAATAATACCTGAAATAATATAATAAATGTGATTACACATTTAAAAGAAAAAAAATGAATTATTAAAACCATTATTTTGTGCCGTCCATAATTGTAATTCAATCAAATGCATAACTTAGGCGTTCTGGACGGCGCTTACGACAAAACTACTCTGTCAACAAAGGAGTTTCACTTAAAAACCACGGAACATAAAAAGAGAACGAGAACAAAGTATCAAATAAGATTATAAACAAGATAAAATAGAGTTTTATCTGATATACTATTCCTATTAATAACGGTAAGGGCTGATGGAAACAAGCTAAATAGCTTTTATAGAAACTAATAAAATGAGATCTTTTAAATTAATAGCGGATCCGAAAGGAGGGACCAACTGATGATAAATTGTCATCGATGGGCTTGTAATACTAGAAGGGGCGCTAATGCGTTGTCGCCTTCGAAGGAGAGTTCATTATGAAAGTTTTTCATACCTTTCTTAAATTCACATTAGAGCAAAGTTTCAGTAAGAATATCAATAAAAAAATAATTCCATATCTAAACTATTTTCGTAAATTCCTTATGATGGTTGATTTATTTAATGTTATTGTTATATCGGACTGCCTCGTTAGTCGAGCGGTTCCAAGCGCGACTGCTGATCGAGAGGATCTGGGTTCAAATCCCGGGTCAGGTAGTACTAGATTTATCTAATTAAGAATTTCTAGTAGTGCCTTGGAGTCTGGATGTGTGCCCGGTGTATGACAAAAGGGTTACCACCTATTCCATGGGACTTAAACGTGATTGGTGAAACGTGGGGGTGTACTACATTGACTGTCTAACCCTTCGGGGATTACAGGTGTTACATTTATTGTTATGTTGTAACATAGTAGGTCAACAAACACTAGGAAGTTCGTTGAAGATATAAGGATCAATTCCCATTTGGTCAGACTATATCTTGATATCATATTGAGCTGTACGTCTGGTCTGGGTATTTATGAAATCGTCTTTGCCTGCCTCCACGGAAACCATATTAAAACGAATGAAAGTGTCTAGCTACGACTAAGACTAGCTACATTAGTCATTAAAAAATCCTCTTCAAAACAAGGGTGAATAGGCTCCTATTAGGCATACGTACTCCATTCTAGAACGCATCTGCGCTTATCATCAGCTGGGATCGCGGCCATACGCTAGCCTATCACATGATAAAAAAAATATTATTATAAAAACGTTGGAAATAGTAATCGGTCTAACAACAAAGTTACGGTTTAAACAGCCAGCAGCAGTGTGAGCTCGGTGCATGTGCGTGTTTCCGTTACAGAAATAACCGCAACGGTTATCGGTAACGACGTGTGTTTACAGATTACGTCCATGCGAGCGCAGGAAGCCAGCAGGAGGAACGTGTTACGGATTGAGCTTCCATATTCTAATTTCATGTTCTAGCAAGAGAAAACGGATTTGCAGACAGCCGATGTCCAGTGATCAGTGCCTTGTCTAAAAAAAATCCAAACTTAGATCGTACTAAAATAGTGCGAATATATCTGAGGGCAAATTTGAATTGTCTGCCTACCACATGATTAAAAAGGAATGATACAATGGTTCGAAGTTGAAATCACTCTATCTCCAGAGTTTTATCAGATGATACCAAATGAAAAGTTTTTTTTACATTTAATCCACTTTTATGTCTAAACTAATGGCATTCTCATATAGGAAATCTTTTTTAGTTCTCAGAATGATATTGGTTCAATAAATGTGACAAAAAGACTCCAAACGCCAATTTCTAAGAAGAATGATCATCAGATATTCGTCTTAGGAAATATCGCACGTGGTTATATCAGTTTGATATATAGATTTTCTTCAGTCCACTAAAGATTTAAGTTCAAATTCAAATTGAACTTATTTTATTCATTGTAAGGCACATACATACACTCAATGAAGGTCATGTTTTAAATATATACATATACTTATACTTCGGCTTTGTGCGCCCCTCAGGCTATAGTAGACCGGGAGAAAAAGTGGGAGAAAAAAACTCCCAGCGCTACTTAAACCGCAAATATATTGTCGAATGAATCATTCATAATAAATATACGACCATCTGATCCTAAGGTCGCCTTGAGAGCCTATGTTAAGATAACTAACGGACTGATGAACTACCTGCTTTATAATGTTTACTTACAAAGATATATTTGTTACACCTATATTCAGAACAAACATTTGTACTATTCACACAATATTATTAATAGTGTTATTATAAATTCGGATCTGTAACAGTGTATTATAGACTTCCTTTGAATTATATTTCCAAAATCTGACACTTCTCTATCCATCATTTGTCTGCCGTCACCTAACAGTAGCTTAATTGAATTCGGATGAGCCGGTTCCCGAAATCGACTCGCCTGTTCCTCTTAAGCCCGGTTTATAAAAAATCTTATCCGGAAAATTTATTGAGAGATTATTATGGTAAGACGAATCAAAGGACGTCAGTTAAGGAGAATGACTTATTAGTATATTTGGAAAAACTTCCAAATTTTTAAGATCGGTAAAGAGTTATTCAATATAAAGCAAGATTTCGCTTTCTTTAATTATATATTAATTAAAATAATGTTTAAAACAACGTTGTTCTGTTCTAGAGATGGTTTTATATTATTAAACAAAAAAAAAAGGTATTCTCGTTTCAATTCGTATGCTCTCATAGTAAGTTTTACAATACACAATGTTAATAATTTTCATACATCTCCAAAAGGTTATGTAATTTAATAGTCAAACGTGGATTTAGTTGAATAATATAATCGCCTTAAGAAAGATTTGGTAAATGGACGGAAGATATAAAACTTTTATGATATCTTAGAAAATAAGCCCCGATTGGTACACTCGTATGTTCAGCGAAACTGATATTTTTCTGACTCTCCATTTGGTCGAGTTGTTGGAGCGCGACTGCTGAGTGAAAGATCCTGAGTTCGATCCTCACATCAGCTGCTATTGGGATTTTCTAACTTGAAATTTCTAGTATTAGCTTGGAGTCTGGATTTGTGCCCCGGTGATTGACAATAGACTCACTCCGTATTCCACAGTGAAACGTACTCCCTAATTGGCAAAACCTGGGAGACTACTACAATGACCAGTCACCCTTTATGGAAGATATAGGCGTGATGTTTCGTGATATTTTCCTGCATACAAATATAATTAACGCTGGTACTTTGTCCACTATCTGACATTATCTGACGGTATCTGACAGTTTCGCGTGGGCCATTATTAATACATCAGTGATGTAATGCGTGCTGTTAACTCTAGATTATTTCATATCCGTTCAGTGAGTTTGATAACAGCATTATATAAATATATTTGCATCTATATAGAAGTATAACTTAATCCTCTGATGAACTCTTAGAGATGTTGCCGTTACCACCTTTTTTGCATCGCCCTAAAATCCAAGGGGTTGCAACGACAATCTCAGAAGCCCAAGCCAACCTCACCTGCACGTGATACACCCTGCTATAACAGACGAGGCTCTGGCGACCGGCTGATTGTGGTACAGCGCAGCCTAAATAGGCACGGCTAAATGCCCTGGCCGCCGACGGGCAGCAGCGTCGGCGGTGCGAAAATCTGTGCCCTGCGATCTCTTACCGACATGCCCAGCGAGGAGATTACAGGCATAAATCCCCTCTTGGGGAGGCTTATGTCCAGCAGTGGACTGAGATAGGCTGATGATGATGATATTCCAGTAGTGGATATATAACTCACCTGAAACTCCAAGCCGTGTTTCTCTCTACAGTAATCCTTTATTCTCGGGTAACACTTCGCCATCAGAGTGTTTCTTTCCATGGTTGTATCTAAACATACGTAAAATACACCATAGTTAACACCCGAACAGAAGAGTGCTGAACAAAAGAAAAACGTTTCTAATATTTCCTTTCATAGCGATAAATTAAACAAGCATTTATATTAATTCCCACTAGTTAAGTTGCCAAAAATTTGTTTTTCAGTCACCATTCAGCTTCAAAAAACGGTTAGGCATATGTCACTACATCAAGTGTTCAGTGAAATAGTACATCATACTATATCATTAGTTCGTTATGACGTCACACCCGTATAAAGCTGTAGACCCGACTAGATAAAACGCAATCAATGTAATACTGAACACTCGTTTATAGTGGGGAATAAAGATTTACTGATGGTGAAATAATCCGACTAATGGCTGATAAGCTTAAACCATCCCTTTAATTATTAATTGTATAACTGTGGATCAACACGCGATGTGCACGGTCTTACACCACGTGTATACAGTAACTGACAGGAAACTGAAATATTTATATATCGATTTGTGTTATTTCAGGTCATGTCTTCAGGTTTCTAATAATAAACAACGTTTTTCAAAGTTTAGAGCTTGTTAAGCTCTCCTTTGATGCTGGCAATACACTGGCAACTCCTCTGATCGCACAGGTCCATATGGGACAAAGACAAACTACCGTCGGTTGGCCCATCTGCTTTGCTAAGTTAACCTGGTTAGAAATATCGGAGACACCGGATAAATATTGACAACTTTAACATTATACTCGTATTAGCAAGCAGGGTTTAATTTTGTTCCTTTATTAATCAGAGGCTGTAGGATATAGTTCAAAATAAAATATAAAAATGGTTTATAGTGGTGTATATGTACATGAATACATAAATACAATTAATGGAAGTTAAAATTAAGAAAGTTTAACCAGATAGTTAACAAAGACCCAAGTTTAAATCCAGATATTGGTGTTGTTATTATGAAATTTGTTTTAGATTGACTATAAAACATGATCGACTATGTAACATAGACACGAAAGAAATAATTATATAGACAAGTGTATATACATGTATGGACGTGTGTATAGGACACAGGTATAAAAATAAATAGAAATATAGATGGATACGTACCTATATATATATATAAACGTATAGAAATGTGTACAGACGCGGGTATACAAATAAATACAAATATATATAGACACGGATGGACATAGGTACGTATGTTTTTAATAGACGTGAAATAAATTGCAGCGAATTAATTAAAACTATTACTTGTACATAGTATTATTCATTATTTTTAAAGGCTGGGTATATTGTCAAATATGTGTATGATTTGCAGTTTGTCATGTTATTAGAGCTACGAGTCACACACCATCTTTGATAACAACATTACGAATAAAATGTTACTTCTCAGTGTATAAAGGTTAGTTCCTCAATGAACGGATATTATATCTCTTTTCAATGAAATATTTATGTAGCAGATCTAAGAAATGACGCTAAAGGTGCGGCCTAAAAAGGTAGGTACTTAGTATCACCAGTGGAAAGTTCCAGAACATTTTTTTATTATTCCATTAATACGGCTCGTAAAATAATAATGTAATGATAATGACGAGCAATAATACGTCCCAATGTCACTAAAATATTCCAACCCGTGTCAGGTAAGTCACGGTGGAACGAAGTATTTCTTGTCACGCGATGGTAACTCGTAGGTATACGTGTACTGTAAACACATTATGTACAAACATGATTCAAACGTTGTTTTGGAACGGATAGGGGGTAGGTTTTTTTCACATATTGTTTTCTGTTCTCTACCTATTCTTATAAATCTTTCTATTCGATGGAAAGGCGTCAGTGCATGTTATCAAAAGTAAATATAAGTTTAAAGAATTTTCTTGTTTTGAGGAGTAATTATAGTCACCAAGAGAAAATATTAAAATTGAAATGCCTCATGTTATAAGAAGTACAGTTCCTGTCAGAGCAGGGAACACAGAAATACAATGAATAATCAGGGATAGAGTTTAAGCGATATACGACCTCTTCCAGTCATATTTTATATTCATACATTCATACCTCATTCATATATTCATACCTTATATATTACATACCGTGGTGTATGTTAGTTCAATATTATGATAAGTATGCTCTTGTCTATAAGACAGATACTATATAGCTTACAAAGTAATCGAAAATCAACTTAATTTTTTGTATATTTAACTTAATAAAAGCTAAATAAAATATATTTAAGCAAAATAAAATATTTAAAGTTACATAATTACTTTAAGATGTGCACTAACATATCTATGTATAGTATATGCTACATATGGAAATACATCTGATATGTAACTCTGCTACGCTGTTATCGAACTGGTTAAACGTTTTAGCGAGTCACTACTAGAAATTCTACATTAGAAAAATCCAATAGTACCCGACCCGGGATTTGAACCCAGGACCTCCCGATCGGCAGT
>DWMG01002925.1:0-12530 GCA_018244855.1 Elbella merops
AAATTGTTCAATAAATTTTAAATGAAAATTAAAAATTAGATAATAATTTGATTACACACGACATATGCTTTCAAAATAGCGGTGACCGCAGAATTTAAGTGAAATTACAAAATCTAATTTCAGTTAAAAATAATTAAATTAGTGTCAGTGTTAACTTTCACATTTAGACCTTACGTTGCTTGATATTTTTAATCATGCGTCATACACGTTTAAAGATAAAATCGGCCATTACACGGATATTCTCGTTTCACGAGTTATTTTGAGGTACACTTTGATAGTGACATAACTGTTACAATTTTCATTTAAAATTGAATTAAGAAGGAACCTTAATAAATACCTTAAGAAATATAAATGTTTTTGAACTCTACCATCGTTTTTACGGATTCTCGCCGCTCATGTCTCTTCCATATCCGATCAAACAAGAGCCTAAGATAAGCTTAAGATAGAATCACAATAGTTTCGCGCAAGGCCGGTCCCATTCGACTACAATTAAGATTATTACGTTAAATCTCTCATTTTGTGAAATATAAAACTATTTAAATGTGACGTTGTGATATGTGAAATCACCATTTCAAAGTACGGAGAGTGCAACATAGAGACGAAGTTGCATTTAATACGTTTATAAACGATATCAAATATATGTATAACTTTCATAATCATTTACGTTTCGAAAAGTTTTACATAATCAATCAAATTATTGTATGTACTTAATATTCAAAATCATGTACGCATTGAAGCAACGTAACTGGTTGTGTTTCAATTAAAATTGTACAATTGACATTGCGCATTATAGTACTCGCATTGGTACAATATGTACGTTGGGTATACGACATGCTGTGTTGTAGACGTCAACAAACAAGGATCTATGGGAACAGAAATAGTCAAGTTTATTCTCTATTTTTTTTCTATACACAAGCAAACAGGGTAAAATATTCTCAAATATTAGACAAGTGCGAATCAAGCTACGCATGTGTAAAAACAATATATTTCAGACTCAAAAAATTTTACATCTCATCATAATTATCGTGGTTTCATTCCTAAAGTCATTTTATTATACTTAAAACATATATATACTTATAAATATAGACGTTACTCTTCTTCAAAGAGATGCAATTACATGTTTTACTAGGAGAAAATAGCGTAAATAAATAAACGATTTACTCAAGTGTATACATGGAAATTACATACTTAATCTAGATCCTCAATAGTTTCCCAACTCTACCGTATACGAAGTCTCTAGGTTCATTTCGCAGACAATGGGCAGCGTCAGACGCTAATTGCTCTCTACATCATTACTCAAACATTGCGGAACCGTTTGAACTGCGACCTCTGCTTACATCTTTCCGCTCACTTTGCAGTTTCCAACATTGTGTAGTGATTTTATTTAAGTCCCATATCTGGACGCAGTATTATAACTAACTTTGTGTGACGAGCACATTTTAATATCATATCTGGACATAGCATTATATTAAAAGGGGCGAAAGTAGAAGTGATTGATAATAAATAAATAATAAATATAATTGTGAGTTAAATGTGGGTTTTGTGATTCAGATTGTCAACAGAGACTTTGTTGTTTTAATTGCAATATATTTAAATATACACGTTTATTGCTAATTATAAAAAATATCTCATTTATGCCGTTAAAATCCATTACCCGCTTTATTATCTTAATTCATAAATCGATATTTTTTAAGGGTAATTTATAAGTTATTTTTCGTCACTAACATTTTTATCTATTTACGTTTGGACACGGCACTCAGAATGAGAAGTGTTAAGGCTGTACTCGGCTACGCTGGTCCAGTGTGAGCTAGCACATTTAATAAGTACTCGTATATGTAGTCCGTACCTACCCCATAACGGACATAACGTAAAAATATAACAATAACAAACCTAAGTTGCATTCCGATTACTCGCAAATCAAGTTAAATATATATTTTTATGTGTTTTTGAGTGAGCAATTCCCGCAAGTAGTATTTGAGGCCTTGACCAGTGGGTAAATGTTGTTATGAGGCATATCTACAATTACTTCGGTCGTAATATTGTAAATAATTCAAATTACCTAACATCCGTTGTTCGTTAATGTACTGCGGCTGTAAATATCTTAGCTGTGTTATTATCAATCATGTCATTGTCAATAAGAATGATGAATTTGGAAGCAGTACGGCGGGTCCGCGAGGACAGAGATAATTGGCGTTCCGTGCTCCCTGTCCACCCCGTGAGAGACTTCGTACGTACATAAGTACATAATAGTCATCGACAACTGTTTCTCCACATATATGACAAAAAAAAAACGTTATCATTAACGCTTTCCAGAAATGTCTTTTTATATTCTAGCTATACATCGAGGTTTTATTCATGTAGAATACTTCTTTTAGTATTATTATTTTTCTTGTTAGGTAAACCTAACCTAACCTATCGTAACCTAACCTAACCTAACCTTAGGGGTAAGCAGAGAGCACTAAGTGCCCAATATCTATATTTTTATGTACTAGTATATATATACTACAACTAGGTTATATGTTATGTATATGTTACAACCAGTTTTTTTTAAGTTGCAAAATAAAACAAATATGTTTTTAAGGTTAAAAATATTAGGATGAAAGGTATTGTAATATATACAATTACTTAATTGAGTTTTAAAAAATATCTTGAAATTATAAACTTATAAATAATAAACGACTGTTAACTGTTTTAATTTAAAAAAAACTTTCATAATTATATAAATCGTTATTATATAACTATTTAAAAATATTCTAATTCATTTTTAATTTTTCATAAGCGATGCTTATAATTAAAATCACTTGTAACAAACCTTATTAAGTTCTCATAAAAAATATGAGTAAGTTAAATATTAATAATCAATTAATTTCTACAGTAATTACTCGTAGACTGGAATGATGGTTAAGTGGTTAGTGTTGCTAATAGTTGAACTGGGGGTTGGGCGTTCGATTCCCACTCAGGACAAATATATGTGTTATGACAACGAGCGTGTGTATATATACATACATATACGAACACGCTGTTATACTATATATGAATATATACATGAACATTTTATAAATACATTAAATAAGCCTATCAAATAAGCCTAATAAATAAACCTAATAAATAAGCCTATCAATTAGATTCATTAACACTTTGTCACGATGCGTCTTCCACGTTTGGTTCCGTGACTAGGAGAGCTCTCACGATTCACCCGTCCCTTCGATTTCGTGCTACGGAGATATATCAAATGAGTGTTCAGTTCCCGAGTTTAGTGTTGAGAGCAACATGACATTTTGCACTACACTGTTATTTCAAATGTTATTCTAAAATCGGAATAGTTACAAGCTGTTTTTCTTTTTATTATAATTAATATAACTTTCTAGCTTGCAGGTGTAAAAAGCGGTATTTTTTCCGGCGTCTACCATCATCATCAGCCTATTTCAGTTATTTCAGTCTATTGCTGGACATTGGCCTCTCGCTGATCGTCTATGTTTACCAATAAACTCTAAAACTCCTCGGGGTATAAGTGTGAAGGCTTTTTCTAGGTCTGCGTACTCTATGGTAGAATATCTTTATCAACTAATCAACCGAAATCGTTGTCAAATTGTTACCACTATATAATAACATATCTTTTAAATTCATATAAAGTTTTCTAAAGCTTTACTAACACTTTGGTATGGCATGAGAAAATATCTCGTTATACCAATGCACACTAAAGTCCTATTATAAAACAACTAAGTATGTATACTGCGCGGTTCTTAAGGTCGGATGCACATACTAAGTATACCCTTACGGCCCACAAGAAGTATTAGCCACATTCTTAACAAATTACATACCTAAAATAGGCTGTGTTGAAAAATTATCTTAAGCAATAAATATTACCAAAGTTGATTTATGAACTGGTGTGTGCATGACCTTGATAATGTCAATGTTTTTTGGGTCAACGGTTGTGGTCTCTCATATAGTATCTCTAACTTTTAGCTTTGTACATTTAACAGGCTTTATACTAACGAGAGTAGATTAAGAAAACGTTGTTGACGTTGAATTAGTATTTATTATAAAATTGTTAAATTGTAAACTAATAATTTTTAGTATGTTACTCAAGACATTACGAATTTTGTTACAAATTTATTAAAAAACACTGGTTCACATCACATTAATTAAATTGAAATTTTGAATTGAAAACTTGTTTAATAATTTAGTACATTAATATTGATTGAATACTAATTTAGTTCATTATTAGATTTTAATAAACAGCGGCAAATGCTAACGCGTTGAACTTTTTTCTATGACATAGTTGTAACTACAGGCCAAAAACTGTTGTAATATGCTTATTTCTTGAACCAAATCATTGTCTCGCAGTGCAGTGTAATGAATTGGGGTCTCATGTTTGTTTTCACCGGGATCAATTTAAAAGGCGCTCCTGCCCGCGGTAGGGTTACCGCCGGCGGTTATGCAACAACTGCACAACCTCGTTAATCTTTAAACTAGCTGTCAAAAGATATAAAGTTCTTCATCACGCCCCAATATGATACATGCATTGACATATACCACTTTCACTGAATGTTACATGCTGTTGTTTCCACTGCTACACGTTGATATGTAATTTAACTGGTTAATGTACCGGTTTAACTCGTGTATGTGTTTTTGCGATAGCCCGAGTGGTTTCGGACCTAACCGATCTTCCGACCGACCTTCAAGCATGTTAAATCGTCATCGAATAACAATAACTATTTGCAATAATATAAAATTGGACCAATTAGGGACATTCGTTTAAAATTATACAAATAATTATAGATATATAAACATAGTCAGAAATTACTTAATCATACGAGTATTATATAATATATGGATGAATAATGATCCCAACATTAGTAATAAATTAATGCTATTATTTCCAAATTGTTCGCTAAATGCAAATATAAATTCTGGCTGCAATTTAATATACAAAGTTATTAAATAATTGCATTATTTGCAATATGATTAATAGTATTTTAATTTTGGTCAATAATTTTCGTTCATTGCACACTGGACTGGTGCAATATGTTTCGAAGTCCCCACAGTTGCAATGAAACTAGTGCCTAAAATGGGACGTAAAAAATGAGTTGCACAATTAACTGCCACATATAGAGGTACCGTCAGAAAAAGCATCGTTACGTGACAAGTCATACATCAAAACAATGTCTTATAGCAACCCAGTAAATCGCTCAAACTGACGTGAGAATAAGGTTTTTGTTTTTAAAACGAATTTCACGCGGAGCAATGGGAACGCGTCAAATCCTGCATTCCTACTACATACCAGTCCACATATGAACACGCCCGCTTTGCTCCACATAAGGCGACATCGAGCTTCCGCTATTCACCGCTTTGGAAGGCATAGTTATAGTTTAGTTCTGAGGAATAGTTTTTTACGGCCCTTTTTATCATTCCACTGTTGTATTTTAGAATGAGAGGATTAGATCCATAGCCATCCATGCTGGCGAAGTGCGAGTTTGAGGGCTTTACACACCTTAAAATTTTTTAAATACTCTGGGACAATTCAGACAGAGCGATCTGATCGTATATTAGATATATAAATTATAAATACGTAGTTGTTAAACCACATATATACATTTCTTCATGAATACTTACATTTATGGATAATTTAAAAACACAGCATAGAACATATTCTTTGTCATTACTTTATTTTACTCATAAATATTTCTGTTTGGTGGTAATCAAAACCACATCCTCCGGCTCGGCGCACAGACAGTAACATTTCCTCCAACAGACCAGTAATTAAAAGCCGATTATTCGCAACTATCTGTTTGAGGGGAAATTAGTAAAACTGCCAAGTAATTTAGGATTTAATATCTGTTTACTGCACTTGTAGCCACTGGAAGTACTTGATGATTGTTAATTTTATTATTTATAGAAATATACTTTGTTAAATATTATGTAATATCTTATTAAAGAATTCTATTTGATGGATACAATTGGCGCTTATATACATATACTACTGGATGAAAACAAGTATTTATGTAGAGTTCGTATTTGAGAACTGATTATTATGTCCTGTTACATGCCACTTACACTTACAACCTTGGTTGTATATTTCCTTTCGATTAAAACAGAATGTTTCTGAGAAATTAATCATAGGATGATTTTAGATAGCGAGATATTTTTTTTATTGACCTGATTAGTGTTGTAGTTCTGTGGTTTATGACTCTGACGGCTGAACTGGTGGTTACGGGATCACGACGATTAATGGTTACGTGAGCACGATTATTAAAATATGTATATCATTGATTCGTCTGCATCTCTTCATACAGTTCATACTATACAGATTGCAGACTCTATGTATATACGTAGATTATTACATAATACTGTCCTTGTCCTATGACATATGCTCGTGAACCAATTGTGAGCTTAGACGCATACACAAAAGCGGCTTACGTACATTGAAAAAAAAACACAATGTGAGGCAAATTTGCATATATATCTGTTATCTCTGCAGTTGTAGGCGAGTTCAAGTCGTGGGCCGCGCACTCAGAGTATCGTACGAACACGACGTGGCACGCAGGTCGTGACTGAAAGCGCTCGAGAAGAATTCGTTCGTTTCCGTGAACTATGGCTCTGCGGACTTGGACTTTTGAATTAGTCAATATAAAAATAGCAATCTTTTCAGCCCTTTTATCATACCACCGCTGGAACTTGGGTCTCCTCTCATAATGAGAGGGTTAAAGCTATAGTGTGCCACGCTGGACGGCGGGTTGGCAGACTTTAACTTTAAGGTGAGCAGGTTTCCTCACGATGTTTCCTTCACCGTTAGCAAATTATATTTATGCTTAAAACGGACATTTTTTAAAAGGTGCGCGCCATGGTTTCGAATCCAGGACCCCCGGAGTGAAAGGCTAAGTTCTACGCAACTCGGGTAACATTAAAGAAGTTCATGCATGCGTTTTGTTGATTGTCTAGGGTTAATTTGCTTGATGACAGTTGATGAAGAATGATTTTGTAAATGATGATCGATTTGTGCTCGGTGTGTGGCAATAGGTTCGTTTTTTATACCATGAAATTGAATTATTTGATTTGTGCTTTGAACATTTTGACATTATTGTATTGAGCATAATTGTCAATATTGTTTTGACCATAATTTACATTAATGTTTTGACCATAATCGACTTTATTGTTTGGCCATAGTTGTCATTATTGTTTTGATCATAATTGACATTATTGTTTTGACCATAATTGACATTATTGTTTTGACCATAATTGACATTATTGTTTTGACCATAAGTGACAATATTGTTTGGATCATAATTGACATTATTGTTTTAACCATAATTGACATTATTTTTTTGACCATCATAACATTTCTTGCACATAATCCTGTACTGTACTGTACTGTTTCACCAATTGCGTTATACGTCCCATGGGGTAAGAGGTGAACTAATTGCCATATATTTTACCATTGCTATTGCTTCAGCTGTAACCGGTAGAAAAATGTCGGCATATCAATTACTGAGATACCAAAAGTGATAACTGAATACATGTAATTTAATTAGTTCGATGTAAGCCTATCTCGGAGTATCGATGTACTTTCAGTATCGATGACTGGTAACTCGACCGCTACATATTTGCTACCAACCATTTATCCAATTATGTGATCGGAATTTACATGCGTCTGAGTTACTTGATACACTCGTCTGATGTATCGTTTTGTAATAGGTTAGAGGATACGATTTCATGTTTCCTAACGATATCGATATAGGGCTTTAGACATTGAAATGTTTTTGTTAGAAATGTTTTTGTAGCTGCGACTAAAGTACCCAAAAAAAATTAAAATAAAATGAGTCAAAAGATATTCTTTATCTTTTATCGTTCCATTGTTGGATAGATGTATCCTCTCATATTAAGAAAAGTTAAAGCGACGCTAGCCATGTGTGCTCTAATTAGTGTTACAGACATTACACTCCTTTGAGTACATTAGAGAGAACTCTGAGGGATGCAAGTATCTTCACAACGTTTTCGATTGGTATTACAGTGAGGGTAGGTTAAAAATATGTTTAGGACACATAAATTTCAACAAACGAGGAATAATGAAAACATTATAAAAACACGAAATAAAAAACTAGACTAGCGTGTTACACCCAAGTTGCATGTCGCTTTTGATTAGACGAGCTCGCAATCAAATGCGAGCCTATTTTTAATTAAAAAAAATATTAGTATCATTTCCACATGGTTCACATTAAATGTGTTTTTATTATGAGAAATAGGCGTAATTGAAAAGTGAAAAACTACTTTTCAATTTAACATTGATCTTAAAAGTGGTTCTCAAAGCTGCAACTACTCCGGCTTAATCCCAGTTTATCACAAGTATGAAGTACGATTTAGAAATATATTTGTAGCGCCAGCATGAAATAACTGATATCCTGCTATCCTATCCTGCTAGCTATCCTGACTCGCATGTCGGTCAGTGGGCATTGGCTGTTGGATTTAAATGCTGAGCCGCGGCTCGTGGGTTCGGTTCTCACCCAGTTTATATATTTGTGTGAGCTGCATATATCCGTTTGGTGTTTAGGTGTAACAATGTGTATGTATGTATATATTGATATACGAATGAAGTTCATCAGATATTTAATTACTACAGCACATGCTCTGTATATAGATTTCGATTATATAGTAGTGAGCTTTCCCATATTATAATTATATATTATTACATTTTAATATTTAAACCGGGATATCGCCAAAGCAGAAGTTAATATTTTAATTGAACTCATTACTAAATCCCGCTAAAAGATTGCTACAAACTAATGACTCCATTCCGAAATTCGTCAAGTGTTTGTGTGTACGAAAAAGTAATGCATAACCAGCAAAGAGCAGTGGGTTCGGTTCCCGTGGCACGGTTCCCACGTGGTGAGATAACCAGAATAATGCGCATTGTTTGAAAACCGGGCGGTTTCAAGGTGCTGTTACGTCGGCATATTGTTACGGTTTTGGTTATAAAATAAAATGTTAATGTCCAATATAAAATGGTCTCTTGATATTACTACCGCCAATATATTGAAATGAGGAATAGCAGCTACAGTCGCTGACAAATTTATAGCAATTATTGCTTTAAACGCCGACTCCGCTGGTTATAGGTATAGGTAAATAGGTATAAAGTCTTCAGATAGATGGTTTGACCTAGACGCAAAATTTTCTTTGCTTCTAATACTAGAACAAGACAAGACTGATAAAAAATGTTCCGAAGTTCTTGCAGTTAAGTTAACCTGGAAGTGTTCTATACCCCTGTGTCTACCCTTTCGGGGATTATAAGCGTGCTGTTACGTTTTCTTTATAAGTCGGTGAGGGATGTAACTTATTCTGTTGCATCCAGGCTTGTAATTTTCACCTATAACTTATTCAATCATATCTTTTAAATAGAAACTGAAAATATATATATTCTTGTATTTACTAAAATCAATATATACTAAAGTGATACCTACACTTGATATGCCGTAACTTCGTCAGATCGGCATAAAGTAACGTGGACTGACCAATCTTGAGCACATATCGACTTTTATGTAACTCCACACACCTGCTTTATCACTCGTTATGTTACATACAAAGTGTCGTTACTTAATAACCCTCGTTAAGCTTATCCAGTGCTCCATCGGCTTTGATAACGAATACACGTCATTCCGGTTTGCGATTGCGATATATCTCGCAAAATATAACTTTCTTAATCATGTGTTAACCTTCACAGAGCGATATATGTTATGAAAAATGGACAAAAACATTGCATTACTTCAATGAAGCATATGAAGCCGTTTTAAGTAAACGGAATTCACTACATCAGTCATTTAGTATAGTATTATTTTTAGCAATATTATAAATATTTTGACATCTGTAAATTGTATAATCAGTAAAGTCTGTATTTACAGCTTAATAAATGGTTCTCGTCAAAATTATTATTAGTTGTAAAATGTAACGATGTTCGTTGAAGTCTTTTATATGGAGGTGCGTAACGTATTTCGTGTAACTATTTTTACAGATACAGGTAGCAAAATAATTGTATCATACAAACGCTTTACTTGAACAGCTATAGGTCACCAGCGACACTATCTATCTCCTAGATATACAGCAGGATGTTTCACAATCACACACCTACCAGTATGTGGGAAATTATTAATAGCTTATATAATCTCATAATGTGCTAATATACATACATCACACTACATTTACCTGTTTAATAAGAGTTAGGAGATAAGTGAATAGCTTTAGTGATAAGAAGCTATATCCTTATGTGATTTAGCGATATTGATCCAGTTTAAATCGATACGGATTATTGAATTCAAGTAGAGCTGTTTCTTTTTAAGTTTTTTTGAAAGTAAGTATTGAATTCAAGTTAATTGGCTCTTTTGATAAAAAATATGAGATCAAAAATAACGTCAGTTTATGTGTGATAATTGTGTTCTTTAAATCGCGAATTTTATTTGATAGATAAACGATTGGGAGCCTTTTTATTGTCGATTTATTTATAATTTACTTCCAGAAATATGACCGTATTTATTTAATGTTATATGTGGGAGCAATACACCATGTGGTCAGTTTTTATATGGGGAGATAAGGAGATTTATTGCAGGGAAGTCGATTATTACAAACTGAAACGTATTATTAGGTTTATCATTTTGTACACATTTAATAAGCGGTTAATTTGTGTTACGATTGTTATTATATGTAGAGAAAGAATCACATTGATGATCATATTGGTAATTCTAGTTATGTACTCTATAAAGGTTAAGATAATTTTAAAGTGTAATAATAAGCGATCAGCGATACAGCAAACATTTCAAATTGCTTCGTGTCGCAACGTTGAGCTGAGCATCATCGTTTGCTAAACTTACATTTATGCGTTGGACACGACTGCTTTAGAACACGGTATTCGTTTTAGAGTATAGACTATGTAGAGTTAATATTATAAAGTTTTGTGGATGACTGTTTTTGGTTTGTTACACTTTAATTTTGACAGTGATATTAATTAGAATCATTATTATACAGTTTTGTGAGTGACTATTTTGTGTGTGTCTTACTTTACTGTCGACTGTGTTAGATATCAGAAATAGTGGGTATAATCGGCACTGACCATTGATATCAATCAAATTGTTTTCAGATAGTTTACACCAAAAGAAAAGATTATCATAAAAATCAAATTTACTTAGATCAAGCAGATTCATATAAATATTATAGCTTGTAGAGCAAAAATTAAAAAACTATACACTTATAAAAATGTTATACTTAAGTTTGTTTCATAATTTATTGCTGTTTTCAAACAATGACGCAATAAATCATAATATATCGTGAACTATAAAAGCGTGTTGTTTACGCACGAGCACGTAAACAAATCCCAAAATATTATAAATGTAGAGTCGAACGTGATCACCTCCTTGACATTACCGATCCGCCGCTCACTCGCTCTTGAAGGGGAATGCCATCTGAAGCTCTTCGCTTATTGAAATGTTACACTCAGTCCAAAACCATTTCTCGTGGTACAAATATTTCAAACTTTTGTAAAAGGCTTATTCCCATGTTATAACACGAATTTATTTTAAATGTCTGTCCTTTATTAGTAATATATAAAAAATAGATGTTATACTTCGTAGCATTCTCTACCAGTCAACTCTTGGTGATGGTGAAAAAAATTTAATAGATGATTCAAATACGAAATAATGACAAAAGAAGATAAATTCGTAACATAAAAAATACATCTATGTTTATTAAATGAAGTACAAATATAATGTAAATATTTAATATCCCGTTATGTCGTTATAAATTTTAAATATGATGTAAATCACGACCAATTTCGTATGAAATTTAAATTGTTTTAAAGTTTGAATTTAAATACTTGAATCGTACTTATATTGACGTCATAAGAGCAGCAAGATTGTTTCTACCCTTATAACAAAACAAAAATTGTTCTATTTATATTATATCAAGATACTGCTATATTCTGTAAAATGTGTAGTAATGCGTACTTTATTCATTGGCACAGTGCAGTCAAGTAATAATGGCTTAGTGGTTCAGTTCCTAACCGTCCACTTTAGTGGTTTAAGATTCAAATAACGGCTCATATCTATTTAATTATGATACAATGTTATTATTATTTTTAAAATTAAATAATAATTCTCATAACGGTGATGGAAATGAAGAAATCTACGGGTCTTTAGGAAATCCGTAGAGTTTTCGAAGACATATGATTACTGTCAACTTTAACTTGGTCTGCATGACGAGCTCCGGATTTAATTTAACCTTGCCATTCTTAAAAGGAGGCCCGATAAAAACAGAACGGTAAAAGCTTTGTAGAGAGATAACAATTATTATAGTTATAAAGAATTATAAACGCTTATGTGATTGAAATCGACTGTTGATGAATATGATAACGTTGATAACAAAAGGAATGATCATAATGATGAGTTTTGTTGATATAGATTTTGCAAGCGCGCATGCTGAGCGAGAGATCCTGTGATGTATTCTAGGGGCCGAATAATAGTAATTATTATTTTTAATTAGAAATTTCCATC
>DWMG01002926.1:0-12530 GCA_018244855.1 Elbella merops
AACAAAATTCCAATAAAGTGTGGCTTCGCGTAATCTACTTAGCGTTAACGACGGCGCAGCGGTCAGCTACGGCAGCCAGGGCGTCAAAATCGCCGCGGTAAAATGTATTCTAACGTAGCGTTGAAGTGTATTCTAACGCGCCGTTAAAATGTATTCTAACGCAGCGTTGAAGTGTATTCTAACGTGGCGTTAAAATGTATTCTAACGCGTTGTTTCTATAGTTTTGACTCTGACTAATCAGATGAAAGGTTTTTTAACTTTTCCTTATAGACAAAAAACGTATGACGTCACTAAAATCAGGTTAAATTTGTTTCGTCACATATATTGTATATTTTTCGTATTATCACGTATACATATTTTTATATTGTTCGGGGTAGGTTGCACGGACACATAATCCGAAATTGGTAACAGCCCGTTTTATGACGTCTGAACAGCTAGTAAACTGAATAATTACATACATTTCTTATTACGTATTTTTATATGTACATACATAATTTTACATCTAGACACAATACTCGTGCTCACTACTGTATACTCGTATATTTGTACTGGGCGGGGAAGTAAACCTGCAATCCCCGATACGAAGTAAGTGACAAACTACTGGACCAATAGGACAATCAAATACTCGTATATTTATAGTAGAAATTGAAAACATTGCAGCAAATATTATTATTACAGAAAAACAATGTTATGATTTCGCTTATCGCTTCCGAAACGAAATCTAATAAGATTGTAGACAAAGGATCCATTGTGATGGAGTTTTTACTGTTTTGATACATTGTCGCTCCGAAATGAGTATCTGTAGTTGTTTTGTAATTGAGATAACATTATCTCGCAGACATGTTTGTTAAAATTTTAAAGCACTCTGGATTTATAAAACATGATTTAGATTGTATCTCAGTTCGTCTCAGACACGTTATTGCTTGTGCCGTTTAAATCAATGATTCTTCTCCTTCCTGTAGTACACGATGTAGTATTAAATAGTAAAACTGTTGTGTGTGTGGGTGAGTGTATGAGTGAGTAGTTGTTAGCATGTGTGTATGATCAATAGCAAAAACATGGGAAACTTCGTCCATTGTTACTAATTAGTATTATATAAATTTTTATTCCATTTTAATGTCAATTTTAATATTATAATTAACACTAAAATCCAATAAAAACTTTCAATTGAGATATTAAAAGGAATTATAAGTAATAAATCAATGATTATTTATATACGCTATTGTTTCATATACATATATAATAAAGTTATAATATTGAGAATGTTTAAGTAGATTTTTTAGGTTGACACGTTCGACTCACGTGTACAACTGGCTGCCAAACTCTTTACAAAGAGACCTAAATTGTTTAATTATATGTTTTCTAAAGTGGCGCACATGTAAGAAGAGAATGAAGAAAATACAAGCAAGTCAATTGTAAGGTTAGGAATATTTGGCACTCAGTGCTCTCTGACTACCCAATATGGAACCTAGTGTGATGATATGAGTAAAAATCTATTTGCTTGAACAATGCTCTCCTTTTGAAAGCTCTGTACTAAACACACACATTGACAAATGACCGGTCAACGGCTATGATTCTGTTCAAACAGCCAATTTCCCGAGTTCGATTGTCCACGAAATTGCTGATCAAGCGGACAATTAGAACGATATTGAATTATGAACGTATTTGCGTTGCATATCAATGAATTATGCATGCGAGTGCTGCAGCTTGATTGCGACGCATTCGCATGATGTATTAGGCAGGATAATATATTCACTCGTCGATTGTAACAGAACGGTATGTTTATAGATACAACCTTTCCAAGGGACACTGTTTCTATTCCTAATATCCTAGTCAAAGTCCAGCCCAGACGTGCACTTATTGACCTAGATTTTATTGTAACTTACTTTGTTAAAGTAAGTAAAATTACATATCTGTAAAGTCGGGGTTCTCAGTGCGTACATGTTTTATTAAAATTTTTCTTACTCATCTCGGAGAACGCTTTTTTCATTGGCAAACCCACACGCAGATGTCGAACGGAAGGAGTGTGTTGATTGAGGCTGCCCAATACAGCATTTGTCTGCATTTACAGGATCATGTGACATTCGCAACTGATGTCACGCGCGTATGTCCTGGTTATTGTGTCACGTGGCTTGTGTGTGAAATGCTTAGATGCTTGTAAAACTAGCAAGAATAGCTGAAACGGAAATCGTCATGAAATGCGGAAATAAAGTTTTCATTCAAAACTGGCAATGTAATAGCACCTTTTCGACTGATCGATTTTAAAATGTGAATGTCGGCATAGTGTATTTCGATCATATCGATAAGTCACTTGTCGTTATTAGTGCGACCAACCGCGCGCGGTCCCTCCGCGACCCCATACCATAGAACCATCGCCCGCTTTGAAATATGGCTCCATACATATGTATATATAGAACATAGCTATATTAAAAGCCACATGACGCTACGGAGTACGCTTAGAAAATTCATTTTCGTTAGTATTACTACATTTATTTGTGGGTAAGATAAATGATGGATACATATTAAAACATTGAAAAAAAGGACTGCCTCGTTGGTCGAGTGGTTGCAAGCGCGGCTGTCGATCAGGAGCTCTTGGGTTAAAATCTCGGGTCGGGTACTATTTTTTATAATTTAGAATTTCTAGTAGTGCCTCGGAGTCTGGGTCTGTACCTGATATACAGCAATAGGCTCACTACCCATTCTATGGAACTTAAACGTAACTGCTTAAACGTGGGGGTGTACTACACTCCTTTGCCTACCTCTTCGGGGTTTACAAGCGTAATATTACGTTTACATATTAAAAAAATTAATAAAATTCTTGTCTAAGTTGTCGTAAAATTAATCAGTAATATGATAACATTAAATTGTTTTCATTATCAACAACGAGTTATTTAATTGGACCTTTAATAATAGTCAATAAATAACTATTGATGACTAGAATATCACTATTTAACCAAGATAATAAACTAAAAGATATATTATTTAATGTGCATAATATAGTTATAACTATATTTCATACTATTGTCTATTAGTTACATGATGTTACCTTGCATTAAACAAAATGATATTACTAAAGTTTGTTGAATAGAAGTAATTATTGGAAAGCGTGCACGTCCAGTTTCAGAGTCCGTATGTTTACACCAAATCTAGTTTGAAACAAGGGTTGATTTATATGAGTGGAAGAGGAGCGAATTTATGAAAAAATTCATCATCATTTTCTCAAGTCGTTTGGAATGCAAAGCGGGGCACCATTAGCCCTTGAATGAGGTTTGCTGTTAACGATGATTTTGTCCAATTGATTTCTTTCTGATTCGAGTTTTTCTTTCATATTTTGCGCCATCCTGGCTAATATTATTATGACAAGACTAGAGATCTGGAGTGTAGTCGTGCAACCCATATTGACTTATTTTCTATTTTAAAATTTTTGTGCAGTGTGTGTATATATGATATTAAAAACCACAGAACCAACCGATTAATGCTTTGCTCCATACATTGAGATAGGTCAAACATCATATAAAATATAGTATCTGTTGGAACTTGTGGTATAGATGTATATATCGGTATTATACAGTTTATATTCTACAATTTTGTCACTAAACTCGAGAGACACACGTTCAGTAGTCGAACAAAAAGAAATGTATTAAAACCATCACGTGCCAATGGCCGCGGTCTGGTATAGACACGTTTCGCAAAACAATATCCATGTTTAACCTTAATAGGCGGCGGAAAAGACCAATTTCGAAATGAGACCGGCGGCGAGGCGCGTGGCCGGTGCGAGAAAAATGCAAATAGTCGCAACAACGGGACCGGTAAAGAGAACAATTAGGACTGTGAACTAACGGCGCGTCGCACGTGTGATCGGTTCACGCGACGCGGATAACTGTTCTGCCTAGGTATATTTCAGATCGATGTGTGAAAAATTTCAGATGATCGCTCGAATAATTCTAGTCCTACTTTAGCGTTTATGCAATTTAAGTATTTTTTGCACCGTTTCTTTCGCAAGATGTTACATGTGATATATTTGTCGAATCGTGGGAGTGTAATACATTACTCTGCCTACCCCTTCAGGAAAATACAAGCGTCATGTTATGTTAAGTTTTCTTTAATAGATACAGCAGTGCTTGTTTGATGGTTCGTTTCCATGATAATTGCACGTTTGATAGAAAATTGTTATCATGGGACAACAATTGTTAAAGACGGTCGGAGGCCTTCAGTCCGCCATTATAACTTCCGGCACACGGCCTTTAAGGCGTACATACACGAATCCATATGGAATCAGCCTGGTGGAATGAACACTCATTTTATGTTTTGCCTTTTTTAACTTTATAGGTGTTTTTCACTTTAAAGGTTTATATATTTTAGATACATATGATAATAAACAACATGAAATTTATTGACCAAGGTATAAAATAACAAGTGACAGCAATCATATCGACCTATATTTTTGTAGCATTCAAAAAACATACAGATATGATTATAAATGTAACGCATTTGCAGCGAAGTCGTCGCCTCGCTTCAAATGTCGGAAGCTCATGAGGACGAACCTCGTACAGGTCCGAAACTACTCGGGCCATTCCGAAAAACGCACGTGAGTTAAGCCGGTACATTTATAAACATTCAGGTAAGAGTGAATAGGCAGCTTTATGGAAACATGCTACACCTCGCCTAGGCTCGCTATACCTCGCTTGCCCTTTGGTCAGATTGTAATCAATTGCAAGCCGGTTGCTGTTAAACAAAAGAAACGATTATTATTTTTATGCAGTGTTAAATCACACACGGATCGTGCATATACTCCGCAGTTGACTTGTTGCGTAAATAGGTCGGTGCAATATTTTTTCACTTTCGCAACTTTGTGAAAGATTATACAATTAAAACCTTCTTAATAAATTATGAATTGAGGGTAATTTAAAACGGTTTTAATTATCATTATTTAAAAAAAATATTCGCTAATTATTATTAATTATAAGGATTTCTATTGAAATAATGCGTTTAATATTCTACTCTTTAATGCTGTATATTTATAATGGATAATAGGATACGTGGGACTTCATCCGTTTGTTTTTTTTTTCGTAATCTTCTGCGTGCTCTACTTGCGATATGACCGGACGGATTAATTTGTATATAACCGCTGATAAAGTAATAACGCAGACAGCAGCATAGTCATTATTTTTTATAGATGGAGATAAGTCGAGAAAAAGGCACGCTGAAATTGCTGTTGTATATGTGAATTGTGAAAGGAGTACGACAGGTGTATAAGGATATGTTTAATTATAGTGCAATAAATGTGTATTATTTAAAAAAACACGTAATAATACGCCTATATCGCCGAAGGGGTAGACAGACGAGTGTAGTACACCCCCACGTTTCACCAGTTACGTTTAAGTCCCATGGAATGGGTGGTGAGCCTATTGACATAAAAAAAAATTATAGTCGACCCATTATAACTTTACTGTTAGAATATAGATCTCCTCTCATATTGAGAGGATTAAGATCATAATCTGCCACGCTGGCCAAGTGCGGGTTGGCAGACTTCACACACCTTAGAAAATATTTTTTTTTATAATTTCTAAGATGTGTAGGTTCCCCCACGATGTTTTCCTTCACCGTTAGCAAGTGATATTTAAATTAAAAACGCACTTTTGTAAGGAGGTGTGCGCCATAGATTTGAACCCAGCACCCCCGGAGTGAGGGGCTGAATTCTTAACCACTAGGTATTTATTTAGCTTATTCGTTAGCCATTGCATTTTATGCACGTCGTTACGAATGAATTTTCATTGCAAGCGTTCGCCTTGAACATAAACTGGTTATGATTATATTTATGCACTATTATTTTTTTATATTACATTAACACAGGAAGTGGAATATATTATTGTTATGTATTTCTATATTAATTATGATTTATGTATGTGTGTTTTATTGCGGTATCTTTTATAGTTTAATTTTGCAATAATTACTAATTAGCAATGTTAATAAAAATATTCGCAAGCTAGCTTTCGTTCGCAAGACGTTTGCTTTGCGGTGCAAACTGAAAACTGTTCCTACAATTTGTCTTTGTGAAATAAGCATCGCATTATCAATGCGATAAGTTGTATAAAAGGTGATTTGAAATAAATATTCGGTTAAGTTTTATACTGTGTCCACATACAACATTCTATCGTTTATAGCTGTATGATTAGCATATATTTGAATGCTGAAAGCCGCCACTGAAACGGAGTTGATAATATTCCGCGGCTCTCGGACCGCATGCATAATGCATGACGCATGTGCAATGCATGCACTTGTGTTGCAGTGAACGTCTTTGTTCCGCCCGTGTTATTCTTCACGAGAGAAATGCGAGGGCACAGTCTGAAGTGCTATTTCTATTTTAAAAGTTGCGGGAATTTTATTTGCCCTTATAGTTTCTTCTACGACGCAGAACGAATACCAACAGCAAATTATTTGTGGTCGCATATAAATAGCTGTTTGTTAGTCAATTCGCCGGCCCCATTGGATTAGCTGTTAGTGACTGTTGGCGGAGTTGTGGGTTGGATTTCAATGCAGGACAAATATTTGTGAAGTAATCCCGGTTTCTTGTTTTGTTTACTGTCAAACTGTTCGTCGTGAGTACACTTATAACGAGATTGAAGATAAAGTAAACTCAAAATGTTTTATTTTATCCATCTGTCTACACTGAGACTTCATATCAACACAACATTACCTGAACTATTCAATGTAGAATTATCCTCGTCTCATACAACTTACAGGTAGTACTCCTCTAAACTCATAGTGTTAGAACCCGCTTCCTGTCCATTTTTTAAATTAAAACTTGGCGTCAACAACGGAGAACGGTTTCCGTCGCGCCGTATCGATCGCGAGCGACGCCGGGCGGCCGAGCCAGGCGCGCGGCTAGCAGACGGGCCGCGTACGAATATCACTATGCTTGGATAGAAGTACGAATACTAGCATGTATACGAGAGCACAAAATAAAGTATAAAAGATTATACCAAAATCGCATAGTGGTTGTTGTTGCCAAAAATATACTGCGGCTTTGTTAATCATATCCGTATTTAAAAAAACGTAACATCACGTCTGTAATCCCCGATGCAGTAGGCAAAGGAGTGTAGGACACTCCAAAGTTTTACCAGTTATGTTTTTTTTCAGTTTTATATCTGTACTCACAACAAAACAGTTATTAATTCTGCCAGTTACACTGCAAGGCTCTATCTTGCTAAAATAGACACCCGAAGAAACAATGTATTGTTCTTCTCGTAATTATTCACATGTTTTGCGCAAAATTCTGAATAATTATTGTACAGTCTTTTACATCTTATCGTTCGCTCTTAGGGGTTGATTTTAAAAACGTATTTTAAGTAGCCTATGTACTTGACCACGGTTTTAGCTGATTCCATCGAAACCGGTTCAACTGTTATTGCATAAAAAACGTAATGCTGAAACCGACGAGAGTGCTTTCGGCATTTATAGTGTTAATAATAATAATGTTCAGATCTGCAATCTTCATTTGAATAGCTTGCAAGCATTTTTTTGTTTTACTTCTGTTCTTATTTAAGGTATAGCAAAGGCTTTGGACCAATGAAATTGTTAATTTGAGCAAAGTGTTACTTAAATCTCCAACATTTATTTTGAACGTCGGTGTAATAAAGTGTTTCAATATATTAAATTATTATTTTAGTATCGGTTGCCATAAAAGAGCAATGGACGCGGGTGCCGTGGTAGACCACCTTGACCAAATGTGACACATACTGGCTGATGGGGAAATCATAACTATGTATTTGAAATAGAGGAGAAATAGTAGAGGGATGAATGTAGAAGGTAAAAATGGTTATTCGATGGTCTCTACCTGACTTGTAGACAATCTGGGGTGACAAATTAATAATAAAATATGAGAGAAATGAGCTAGGTTTAACAATGATCAGTTAAACAGTGACATAATCAACGGAAAGACATATCATACCACTTGACGAGTGGTATGTGACATACAGGTATCATAGGTAGGTACTTAAAGATGATGCGCGGGTAGTCCCGACTATCTTATCACACCGCGGATGTATGTTGTTGGAGACGCAGTAGCGTAGAAGCGCAGTTGTTGACATGACATAACTGACGTGACATAATTGCGTGACATACTGTGTGCAATCTGCTTTACTGCGTCTTTATTGGATTTTAAAAAGGACTTTTTCGACACGTTATATCCTGTTATTAAATACTCATTATTAAAACAATCGCGTTTTTTATATTCTCGTTAGCCGCATATAGAAATATAATATGTAGGAAAATTAACAAAATTGGCGATTGGCTTCCGTTCTGAAATTTCTGTACATTAGAAATGTGTCATTTTCATTAGAATGGCTTTAAAATGGTATGTTCTGTTTCCAAAAAAAATTAGAAGATTTTTTGTAATTGATGGGTTTTTCTTCCCTCCCCCTCCCAATTCTTGAGATATTATTATTTTTAATAGCAAAAAATAACATTTCTAAGGCTCTTCACTTCCACGGTGCACTACTCGGTTTAATTAAAAGCAATATCACCCTTATCCCTATAGTTATAAGGTTTAAAATTTTACTTCAGTTTTATTGTAATAAGATAATGATAATGAAGAATAATTAATCAGCGAATGAAGTGTTTGAGGTAGACTCAGCGCGGGCCACTCAACTGGGGATTGTACGTCGTACAATTAATGAAATTAGACATGCGCCCTTTTATTTCGAAATTATATGTTACCTAATAGTCTGTTCATTAGCACCATGTTCGTTGTTAGCAGTAGGGCGCGTGCTTCATTTACATATGTATGTATGTAATATTCTCCTAATTTAGAACGCATTGGGAGGTTATTATTATTACCTTACATTCTGAATATTGTTTCTCTCTTAAAAAAATGAACTGAATTTCTATGTAGTTTCGAGGGCACCAGTCGCCGGTGACCGGTAAGATCACACAATGGAGACCAACTTTCCATTAAAACTAATATGCCTATCTTGAAAATTATATGGTAACCAGCCATGCGAAACTCAAAATCATTGCGACTTTGTAATTATATCGGGTAATACCTAGGATTGCCTAAAGTAATTGTTATGTTATTTAAACACTGTATCTGACTCTGTATGATGTACATGGATAGAAAACGTAAAAATATGTCCCAAATTTCCCAAAACTTAACGTTTGTTTTATATAAAAACGTATATACCTACCCCTACGTAATAAAAGTAATTGTAAGTAACGGTATGTTAATGAAAGATCTATGTAATGTTGAATTTAAATTCTCTTTGAAACTCCCAAAGTTGTCGACGCTCCCTGAGCATTACAACCCCGCGTTCCGAAGTTATTAGGGAAACAAAATTGAGTCTACGACAGATGAGATGGAAAAAAGAAACAATAAAATGTGCCATATCACGCACACATATACATTACACGGTTATATATTTACCCTATGTATATACATACACAAATGCAGCTGACGCCAACGTGGCGCCTCGCAAACAGGGTTATCACTTCCTGATGGTAATTTAATTAGGCCTGTACTAAGTTAAGGCTCTGTTGGAACACAAATGTTCAGATGGGGATTTGTTTGTTAGAAATGAAGCGTCAGTTTTATTGGAAATCTTGCCCGTTTCGTATGTAGGGTAGGGTTATGTGTTGTTGTGATAATGTATGAAATAGCTTTATGGGGTCGTTAATATTGAAGACTTGTTGAAGAGGTTCGTACACGAGCAATATATTTATATGAAATTGCTCAGACCATAATGTACCTGACCTGAAATTAATTTGCAAATTTTTTGATTACAATTGATTACAATTAGAATGTGTATCAAAAACATAAGCGTATTGTATTGTAGAGTGAATTTCAAATATATCTTTGCGTAGCTTTTTATATAAGAGTGGTATATGTGGTAGGGTTGGCCGAAATATTTTGACATCATCTTTCGTTCACATCGAAGGCGTTTTAAAATATTTCCGGGTATATTTATAGACGATTACAGGCGATTATAATAAAGAGGCGTAACGCTATGCATGTACGATTTAGCAGTCTCATAATACATCGTAATATACCAGTAAAAGTTTACACAAAAAGATCGTGCTTGTTTCTTTGACAATGCAGCAATATTTGTTTCGTTGCGTTCTTATTATCTCCTCAGACTTTAATATCCAAAGTAACCATGGACATTAAAGTCTGTTATGTTCGTAGATATTCGTTGATTGCATCTATGTATACATTAAAAATTAATATTTCTTATTAAAGGGTGGTTGACAGCCCTGGCCAAATTCAGACATTGGCCATTTCGACGAGAGGGGGAGAGCTTTGCGTGCGCTGAATCATATTGTACGTTTACGTTTGAATGTCCGTTTATTTGTAATTCTATATATAGACTTTTTATAAATACAGAGTAAGTAACGTTCCTCTGTAAAATTTATAGCTACTTGAAAATAAAATTATTGGGAGGCGTTTGCATGTCGAGAACAACGTTACCGAACGATGCGTATCGTCACTTTGGCAATTAGTATATTTCCTGAATTATGGTAAACGTGTTTCGGTCTTCGGAGGTTTTGATGTACAGCATAGAAAGATTATTATTTTAATTGCATTACTACTGTTAAATATGATTATAGATGTAGACTAATGAGTTTATTTTTTTGTTCTAGGTAATTATATATCTACTATTCCGAGACGCTGCTCTACATTCGAATCAGGTTTGTTAAAACTATGGATCACTGTTTAAGCTTAATGAAATAATTTTAAGACGTTATACGCTTCCTACATAGACCGTTCGTTTGTCTATAGGACGTACGAGTAAGTCAATGATACAGCAAGCTATACATCGTCAAAAATATACGCACATCTAGAGCAGATTGGCCGCAGTTCGTCGACGAAGTTCAAAGACTTCCCAATATACATAATAATATAACAACAGCTATTTATTTCCATCAACAATGTATTAAAAGTGTACACTTTGCTGAGTGAATGTCGACCATTCATAGAACTTTTTAAATCATAAAGTATACAGAGGTTCACAAAGAAACTTATGTTACACAGTTCGTTGGAACTCATAAATCAAGCTGGCAACAAATTTTCAGCCACTAATAGAAATTAAACGAGCTTTCAGTTTGTACGTAATGTTTCTTGGGACTGTTTATTGTGCTCGCGTTTTGTTGGCTCGTTCGTACAAAGTTAATGTTGCGATCATCTATTATTGATAGCTAGTACCTGGGCGACTGAACGTTGCTCGGATGAGAACACGAAGAAAATTAATTTCTCCAGTATCAAGACATAATTGAGTCTGCATTTGTTTATTTTGTATTTTTTATCTATTTACTGTTCATTTTTGTCGGTAATATTTTGTTATAAATCAAAAAATCGAAATTGTTATAGGAGTTTTTGAGAACGCTATTATAAATATAGCTCGTTTAATATAACAGATAAGTAAAATTTTATATATACAAACAGAATGCTTAACTGTCCAGTATTTGAAAGTGCGACTGCTGTTTGAGAAGTTCTGGGTTCGATTCCCGGGTCGGTTGGATTTTTCTAACTTGGACTTTCTGATAGAAATGTATAGCAGGAGCTCGTAGTAATCTGTGTCCAATGTATGGCAATACGCTCACCAACTATTCCATAATGTATTACATTCCTCTTCCTACCCTTCGGGGATTACCACCTTCATGTTACGTGTTATACATAATACTTATTATAATCATGTGGATACAGGCCATGTTGTGCCCGTATTAAGTTAATAATTTATATATGAAGTAAAATAAACTGGTGTTCTCTTGTACATCACACGACACACGCCGCAGACTGCCATTGTGAATTGAGATTTATTATTTATAACAAATTTAATATGCATCGTTCGTTCGTTAACCGACTTGTAATGTTTAATATGTTACATATTTACCTACATTTCCAACGTTTTTTAGTATTGGATTGTACGTATACCGTTCTATACATATTTTCTCTACTACATACTAGTTTCGGACCTCGTACAGGTCCGAAACTAGTCGGACCATCCCAAAAAAATGCACGTGAGTTAAGCCGGTACAGTTATAATCATATTTTCTTATCTCTACGAAAACAGTCGATAACAGTAGTTTATGTTACTAGTCGTTAAGCCATGTCGACAACTTTAGGGCCGCGTTAAGAATTAGGTGCTATACGGATTCTCCACTATTCCATATTCCCCCAGTCATTCGCGCTGCTACAGCATCCAGTATATTTTTGTTCCCGCCCTGGATTCAAACAAGATGTGATAATTCCATTGGATTGGTTTTTCAATCAGCTGAAAACCTTCGATTTTTAGTTAACGGTAGTGTTCGTAAAGAAATGAGGGCATTTGGGTAGTTTTTGCGGATCATTACACATTTCACTTTAATAAAAACGTAAACGTAACGTAACATCACGTTTGTTAACCCCGGAGGGGTGTAGGCAGAGGACTGTAGTACATCCCCACGTTTCACCAGTGACGTTTAAGTCCCACAATGGAATAGCTGGTGAGCCTATTGCCATACACCGGACATACATCCAGACTCCGAGTCACTACTAG
>DWMG01002927.1:0-12529 GCA_018244855.1 Elbella merops
ATTTTATGCTCCTGCGTCCGCGCAATTTTCGTAAAAAGGGGTCCAAAGTTTTGGCATCACGTATTAATATATAGATTTTGCAATATCACACCATATATCAATTTAATTTAAATGACATTTAGATTTCAGGCAACCACGTCTTTCATAAATTTATTTAAGGCTACATTATACAAAAGTAATAAGCATGTTAAAAATAGTAAGACATTAAATATACATAATTTCCATAAACTAACCTAAAATATGTGAAATTAACACAAGTAATAAATTCTATTATTCTAGTATGAACTGAGAATTAAAAAACTAAATAACATATGAACTGACTCAGTGTCTATGAGTATAATCTTTATGAATACATTACTATCAAATAATCCAATCTGCACACTTGTACTAAAACAAAGGAAAAACATTTTTAATTTAACGAAGCCAACAAAATCAAAGCGACTGATTGGATAAATTTTTATGACCCCAACTGAAATCGGTTTCATTTTAAGCGTCAATCAATGCTTACGAAATAAACACAACCCTCCGGAAACTGCTATCGATCCGTCCTTCACCTTGAACGTGGGGAATGTTGAGGACTGCGCTATACTACCCAGAGAAGGATAAAAACGCGTCCCTTATTTCTTTTATAAATGTTGTTAAGCGCTGATACACGAGATTTTTCAGCTTAGATTTCTGTTGCGTGTTTTTTATAGTATTTCGTTTTAAAGAATATAGTACTTTTGAATGATTAAATCATTCTGTTTCGAATGATGTATAAAAGAAAAGTCAGGATTTCAATATAACGTAACATCACACCTGTAATTCCCGAAGAGGAGGGCAGAGGAGTACAGTACTCTCCCACATTTTACTAGTTATGTTTACATCCCACCATGAATTTGGTAGTACGCTTATTGCCATACATCGTCCAAAAATACAGACTCTCAACTACTACTATGAATTTTCTAAACAGAAAAACTCAGCTGTACCCGACACGGGGATAGAACCAAGGACCTCCGGATCAGCAATCGCGTTTGCAACCACTCGGTCAAAAGTAAAAAAAAGGCAGTAATTCAACCAATAAATAATGAGGCAAATACCCCCTAGCAACATAAACATTATTAACTTTGTATACCTTCATTATAATCAGAATCTAGTAACCACGTATGCGATTCATTGCGTAACTGTTTCTATACAATGTTAATATTCAACAAAGCTTAAACTATTTGTATTAAATCGTGCAGATACCTACACGGGAAGGCCCGCATACCAGACAAAGTTCTGCGCAGCGCCTACCGCCTTAATTCACTAACTTTTTCCATCTTGCATACTGAAAAGTTATGGTATACAGTGCATTTTTACATGCCTACGAAACAAGTATTTATACTCGTACATTTCATTTATATACATGTGTAGTTACATATAAAAAGGTTTTAAGTCGTCTTAAAATCATTGTCATTCGTGAATCATTATTGACAAATTAAAGAAACTTATGGTATATGCTACTATTACAAATATTTATGCAGAATAGCAATTTTACTTGCGTTGCGATGTAAGGAACGATAAGTAAAAAATTATTATAATTTCGATGTTACAACCTACGTATGTATTTGTGGATGTTAGCCTCCTCTACAATAATTTACTTCGATTTTTAGCTCGTCTCTTCCACTGAAATAAATTAAAAATAAATGCAAATTTTAAGACACCATTTTAGCACACTGCCATTTGATCCCACACCAAACAGGTATTAACTATAGAACCCAAAAAGCATACTTACATACGTACATACTCGTACATTTCTAAATGCATACCTACTCTCAGGCACAAAACAAACAGTCGCTCACAATACGCTAATATTTGTTCAGGCTGGGAATCGAATCCACAACATCTGGTTCAACAGTCTAGATCACTTACCCCTAGATGAATAAATAGGAGCCAGTCTAACGGCTAGGATATAATTACCGATCCAAGTCCGTACTAAGCCATACATTTGATTCCGTTAAAAATTATTTGTTAATAAAACATCTTTTTTATATGTACGGAATATATTCAACATTTAAGTTCGTACCTACATCACTCTTCCTTCTCATTTTTCCCTCGTAAGATACAATAAATGAGTATATAACACCCCATTTCCAATTCTCCTGGTAGCTCTTTAAGAAATATCCTTTTCTGACATATTGGCAGCCAGTTCTAGCAGAAAAGGCAAGGCTTTCTTCCTTTCCTAGGCCAACGTCCTGCTTAATAACTGCGGATATGTATGCGGTAGACTGCAGTTTATAGAAGAATAACTTATTTATAAGTTTAACACAATGAATGTTTAAAAATTTAGAGGTAACGAAGTTGACAAGATTATTTTGTACAGACGAATACATTTAAATATAAACAGAATAATTGATTATGTATGTATAAAAAAATATTCACTTAAACCTGACGTATCATCTATATTCTCAATACAACATATAACAATTCAATAAACGGAGAACGTGTGAAATACCCTCAGTGACATTTTTCGTGGATAAATTTCTCTCCCTTTTCGTTGTACAATTCAAATGTGAATAAGAGTAATACTTGTTTCTGTAAAACAAATGTGTAACGTATATTAGAAATAAGATTAATTGAAAACAGACAGCAGCGCGCTAACACATTGAAATGAAAATTTACACCAGTATTGATCCACACATAGACACCATATGTTTCTGTGTAATATATGCTGTGCTATACAAATCTGTGTGTTTGTGTGTGTTTGTGTGTGTGCGTGTGCGTGCGTGTGCGTGCGTGTGCGTGCGTGTGCGAGCGTGTGCGAGCGTGTGCGTGCGTGTGTGTGGGTGTGTGTGCATGCGTGGGTGCGTGCGTGCGTGCGTGTGTGTAGCAAAGGTTATATAAATTAAAGGAAAGCGGATAAGTACATCCGTTATTAGCTAAGACAGTCTCCCACGCTGATTAAGCGCGGATTAGGAGACTTCACACCCCTTATAGAAGATTATGAAATATTATAATTTGAGCTCATTTTCCCCCATGTTTTGCCGCCCTTTAAAGCAAGCAATATCTATCTTACATTTCACATCATTTTGTAAAGGCAAAGTTCTATAACATCACGAGTATCTTATAGAATTATGACCATTATAAGTTGTAAAATATCACCTAATTGTAATGTTTACTTACCTTACGTATGTATGTGCCTTATAAATTAATCTAATAATTTAATGATATAAAAGTTACACGAATCGATAGACATTCATAAAGCCTCGAACATATTGATCGTAAATCATCGTAGATTTCGTGACGGCCGAACATTCGTCTACCGTTTTAACGAGAATGAATTTCGTAAGATATTAGGTAATCTATCTAATAAATTGGGGCACTACGAAAAGATATTAGCTGCGTTATACTCGTATAGAGAAATTATAACAATAATTCATATTCGTAATCATGTACCTATAATAAAATTTTAAATAGAATGCTCCAAAGAGACTGGAAAATTTTGATGTAAAGAAAGCTAGTGAGATTTTTTCCAGATATATTCAGTTTAGACATGAATATGAATGGAAAAAACAAAATATGTGGGGATAGACACGTTTAGTTAACGTTCCACAGGTTTTTAACGAAATTTTAACAAAATTGTCTTGTTAGAAAATTTTGAATCATACGATTTTATACTAGGCTTCGTTCAAATTTGTAACATAAACTTTAAATTAGTCTTCTCTCCTTATAATACCTTATTAAGTCACATGAAGAATTGTTCGAAACATACAATTGCATAGTCACGTCATGTCTCACGAACTTACCCCATTGTTCGTAAGAACAAGACACGTTGTGTTCCTTGACATGTATTCTGATAAATGGAACTGAATTCTGTACTCTATACATACATATTTGGTAGTTTCCAAAAACATATGTAATGGTATAGGTTTCCATGGTAATGAAATAGGTTTCCAAAAACATACGTAATGGTTATAGACAAAAAATGTGAAATAGTGTATCATAAATATGATAGACACATCGAAATTAGAACAGCATATATACTCGTAAAATGAAAATAATTACTAACGTACAATATTCAATGTCAAAATTAATTAATTTCATTTTTAAAATCGCATTGATTATAATTATTTCATTATAGATGGAATTTGTTCAGACACTTTACTTCTTTCAACAGGTATAATTTCAGGGTGATGTAAATGAAAAGTGCCAAGCCTGTAATTAGCTACCTGTATTACACAATTAAGAAAATTCAATAACAGAACAAAATTGCCGTCTCTTATATCAAAGGCTGTAAAAATCTAATTAAAAGAGTTGCCTCTATTTTCGTTAGTAGTTAATAATTGATAGGCGCTAGAGGATCATCGATGTTGCAGCGAGGCAACCATTGTGACCATCGCATCAACAACGACCACTCTGACAAGAGTGAACGTTTAAGAAGAAGAAGAGGGTCATATCAGAATACAATATAAACAAGGGTATAAAGGGGAGACTCGACTCCAAGAATGGAATGAAAATAATAGTCGACAATGAAGACGATTATAATCAAAGGAATATGCACGCTCCATTATATTGAACGTAGACTATAGATATTTGTCCTCAACCTCAATGAAAAGTACTTTCTCCATACCAGTGTACGGTCAACAAAAAGGTTGTTCTATTAAATTTCACAAAAGCAGCCGCTATCTGTACATTTGCCGAACGTGACCAAATTGCAACTCGCAGGGAAAAGACTAGAAAATGTAACCCGCCGAGGTTCTTGTTGGAGGTTGTGTGAGTTTACTAGCAGAAGTCCTTGATTAATTGTTTTGCATATTACGAGTACTTCAGCTGTTATCTTAATTTTTTTATATATTTATTTTATATTTCAAGGTAATATATTTATAAAAAAATTAAATAGTTCAATGTTATACCAGAAACAGTATTTGATTAATGTAATTTAGTAATCCTTTTTTAATTTATTCACAACTAGCTGATAGTCGCTATTTTGTGTGCGTTACTTATTATATTAACAATGTATTTTTGTGGAGAAGACACATAAAAATAGTCAGAATCATAAATAAAAGTCCTGTTATAGAATTTTCTCATAAAAAACTTTATATTAAATAAAGATATCGCAATATTTTTTTATTTTAAATAGGACCAAGTGTTTAAGAAATAAAACTTAGACAATTTAATTGAAATATATATTGTAGTTCTTCCGTGAATTGGGCTTAACTAGATAACTCTTTTCTTTAATTTATTACATAGTATTATTTTAAAATATTCAGAAACAATTAGAATAACGCATTTGGCATTATTCTGAACAACACAGTGCCTATATGTATAAAACATCGCAAATTTGTAACAATTAATTATTGTCATAATTATCTCGGGTTTCAGATAAAAAATGTATCGTGGGGAGAATAATGACAAAGGACATAAAAGCGAGAAGCAGAGTTACCTAACGCCTACGAACTCTCCTACCATGTCTTACACCTACGTAGCTACGTGGTGCTACGGCGCCCTCGCCCTACAACCGTACTAGACGTGGTATTTATGTACATATATTATTTATAAGCATGGGCGTTAAATGGCAGTGACAGCCTAGTGGCTTTTTAGATGTGATTTAATTCAGCCTCTCAATCAAATGAGTTGAAATTCATGACGCCCAACTCTTTACAAAAACGTGCGTTTTAAGATTAAACATCATTGTTATGGTATTTGGGGTGTAAGTGGTTCCAACCACCATCTTAGGAGCCCAAGCCAACCTCACCTGCACGCGGTACACCCTGCTATAACAGATGAGGCTCTGGCGGCCGGCTGATTGCGGTATAGCGCAGCCTAAATAGACACGGCTAAATGCCCTGGCCGCCGACGGGCAGCAGCGTCGGCGGTGCGAAAAGTCGGGCCCCGCGATCTCCAACCCGCATGCCCAGCGTGGAGATTACGGGCATAAACCCCCCTTTTGGGAGAGGCCTATGTCCAGCAGTGGACGAAGATAGGCTGATGATCATTGTTATAAAGACGAAACAAAACATCGTGATCATATTTATCTGTAATATTGTACATTACTACTGTATATTTTACATTGTATCTGTACTGTATACATCTGTAAAGGCAAATCACACTGAACCCAATTTCTTACTATGTTATTTAATTTTTAAGTGTAGTAGTGATAAGTCGTTGATGTATCTTTAAATAAGTTAAAAAATAAAAAAAAATACCTGCACACTTTAGAGCTTACAAAAAAATTGTCTAACGCGTGTGAGGTCTTCCAAATCAGTATTTAGGTAGCATGGCACATTGTGACCCTAACCCTCTCATTCTGAGAGCAGACCCATGTTGCAATAGGTGAATGAAAAAACGGTCAAGAGAGAGAGAGAGTAATCGCCCGGTTCCTTCATGCGGCAGGCAAAGCACACCGAGTGCGCTTCTTGTGCGCTGGTCGGTCTCTTCATACTTTATCACCAAGCATCTTGTCTACAAAGACTATATTATATTCACATGTTGATAAATAAATATATTTTTTTACCAAGACTATGTACTATAGTATTAGTAAAAGAAAAGGATACTATATTGTACTCGCGTGTCAATAAATAAATACATGCTTTTCTTTCATAAAAACGGCATTATACTGGCACGTTAATAAATAAACATGTGCACGATAGTTTATATTGGACTACACTGACAACATTGTAATTGTTGGATTTAATTATATGAAGTTAACGTAGAATGCCTACGCCGCTACGCAATTCTAACCCAACTTGGAGGTAGAATTGCTAGAAGTGATAACTTTCATACATTAATCATATTTAAGACAATAATTCATTTTCTTAAAATATATCCTCAAATTCTTTAAAACAATAAGGTATTACGTTTACTCTATTGATAGTTCTGTGCCTTAATTTTATTGGCTTGCTTGCGAAAAAGTACTTTAAACATAGTTCGGTAACTTAAGTATCCAAATAATAATGACCGATAATTGACCATTTTATTTTACCTTTTGTCTTGTTTCGTCATGTTTGAGACTTCGACATGACCGCTTAACAGTTTAATTCACAAAAATACGCTTAAATAGAAATTTACAGAAAGAATATATATACTCGTATATGTATGACATGCATTAAATTTATATAATTAAATTGCCAGCTAAGGTAAAAAGAAAACTTTCTTCCATTAACTTTAGCTCCATGGTCGGGGGTCCTTTCAAGGTCAACCCTCAGTCCCGCTTGGAAACGCGAAGGGGTGATTGGCAACCTAGTGGAGTACAGAACATAGCACTTAGGCAAATTGTTCAATAGAATATGAGGGGTTGGAAGGAACACTGTGATACGAGTCTAGTACTGACGTAGGTTGCTACCCTTAGTATCTAGATTGAACTACATTTTATTGTGTACCTCCAAGTTATGAGTTCCATTATAAAGGAAATACAACTGGTATTAAAGGCGAAACAGGCTACAGTTTTGTTCGAGGACTGGAAAAAGGTGAACCCATTCCGTAGTAAACCTTTAAATGTAGTACCAAATTGCAATGATCACATAAAGTTAAGAATAAATATTATTTATCATATCATTTATATCTACGAGTACATGGAAACCTACACACCTAATGTTTTAGAACGATTGTGAAGATGGCCATCCTGTATTTAATTCGTTATAATGGCAATGGACAGGGTGCAATGGCGCTCATTGGAAGAGGCCTGTATCCAGTAGTGGACTGATAAACGCTGACAAAGATGATGATTTAATTCGACTAACGCTCTATAATCTTGGATCTTGTCATTATAACAGGTGACAAGTGTTTAATAAAAGCATCAGTCTTTTTGTTAGTTGATGACGCTGTACCTCATCGCACCCCACTCCTTTAGTTTTTCATTACATTCTGTTATTGTTGAAATTTTTATTTCTTATACTTTGGATAGTTTCATATTGCCTCACTTATAAATTTAAAACTAGTTACTTATTTTAACTCTATTCTGTTTCATCCGATATCGTATGAATTTACTTCGTGAAAGTAAAAATTTCCTACTGGTACCACAAAAACATTCTATTACAGGAGTTACATAAAAAATTATATTCCTACGTATGAAAGTAAATAAAAATCTACCATTCGGCTCCCGATCTGTACGTTTGTTATGTAATAACAACACAACTGTATTGTTGGTACGAAATGGAGAATTATATTCGCCGGGAACGGTAAGGTATAAAGGGAGAGTCGGAACAACGGAAAGAGGCACGCGAACTTTTCATATATCTACCTTTTTATATAACTTATACGATAGCCGAGCGATATCGTCAGACTTATCGTGAGCTGACATAGAAAAATGTAGTATTGGGTAATATTATACACACAGTTGTTGTAGTGTCTACCAAATTAAATTGTGGACGACATTTTGATTGCAGGAGAAATCCAAAATTATTGTCGAATTTTACATTTTGTCACGTGTTAAATTTATACACGAAAATGCCACGCCTGTATTTCCCCAAAGAATATCATGAAGCCTATATCTCTTGGAATAAATGTGACATTCAGGACGTGTCACATTTATATACCAAAACACATATTTATGTACCTACGTCCAAATTTGGTCGTTTCAAAAATGACCTTCACGGTGACGTATCATTTGAAATTACTTATGTATCAAAAAAGTATAAATGATGTTTTATTGTGTGGACTAAATGTGTATTAAACCGGTAGGCAATAGTCATTGCTGATGCCGTCCATGTCACATAAAACCTGGTGCCAATGTCAAACATAACATTAAGAATATATCTATTAAAATAATTAAGAGTAATTAATTTATTTTTTTAATACGACGGTGTTAAATGGCAACAGGATTGCATAAGTATGACCGTTTGCGTGAATTAGTATGGTGAGAACGAGTGCTTAGTATCAATAATAATCACATAGTTCGTCACAGAGGAGTTGTTGAACCCGAGATTGGCGATGGTCACCAAAGTATTGCATATGCAACCACAGCGGGCAACCTTCAGATCCCCAACTCAAAATAGAATCCAAAACATACTCCAAAGTTACACTAAACGTATAAAATACAGTATAATAATAGTAAATAGTTGCGACTACTATTTTTAATTTCGCAACCGGACAAGAAAACCTTCACAACCAAACTCAAATTCTAGTCCGAAGCTTACCAAACCATAGTTCATAACTATCGATCGAAGTTTCTTGATCGTGCCCACAATTAATTAATTAATTTTAAAACATGAAATGCCATCAAATATAGTCGTAGGATATAAAGGACAAATGCTGTACACCCGCAGCTGGATACCGGGTAAAATGTCCCGGGGGAAATTTTATTTGGTTTAAACGTCCGGCGCCCCACACAATCTTATATACCGCTTTTGTTGGCGAACTTATCCCTGCTTTTATAGTTAAACAGACACCTTAGTGCCTGGCCATACAAATAATAATTTCTGTTTATTATTACTGTTTCAACTGCTGTAAAACTGAATCGGATTCCTGAAATGGGACATTACATTTTTGCATTAAATTCATGAGTTTAATAGTGTTGATTTTATATGGAAGCATTAAATTAAAAAGTGAAACGACTGATTGACAAGCGCCCCTCTCATCACAGCGTCTTCTTAATATTAATTGTATGTACGTATTCTTATTATTTAATATCAAAATAATCACTGTCAGCCCCGCGCCCTCCTTCCCGTATACCCATGTAATTAGAAAACAAAGATTTATCAGGGCTATAGCAATATTTTACCTGTTTGGACGAGGCACATGAATATCAATTTAAGAAAATACGTTTGTCGTTTTTTTTGCATTTTTTGGTGCCTGCCTTATATGATTTCTACAGAGATAACAATACGTTTTCCTCAATATACGTCCTATCTAGATATCTGAAGCTTTTAGATATCTCGCTCTTCCATTACATAAGATTCCCGTATTGCCTTGGATAACCGATGAACGAGCAAATGGAATCACAAAAGACAAACTTCATAAGAACAAAAAGAAACAAGATAAAATGATTACGAAATATAATACAAACGGGAAATTATGTTACGTATAATTTATTATTATATCATCTGGCCAATTCCTTCACGGTGTAGACAGAGAGCACCGAGTGCAAAATATATCTATCTATGCAGACTTGACGCACTACTACATCACTAACATAAAAAACTTTGCACATAACATCAAGCCTATAATCCCCGAAGAGATAGGCAGAGGATTATAATATTCACCTACATTCCCCAGTCATATTTATTTCCCTATATGAAATAGAAAATACTTGGTATAATGCGTTCTCGTTCTCACGCACAATTCTTTCCTTCCTCAATTTCCTTAGAAGACACTTATCTGCCAGTATATAATATATTCCTACGAAAAAGGGATCTTCGTATCTCTTAAGAACATTGCGCACGACAACGAGCACCAGATTTGCACGAATTTATATACTCGTACAGAAGGAAAGTAGAAAGCTAAAATTTTTATGCAATGTGTATTACAAATACTTTAAAGTAAATTAAATAAAACCTTTTCCAGGTTCATACTAACAGTATAAGACACCTAAGTCTACGATTAAACATTAGCACAAAGTTAACATTTATCGAGGTTTATTCTTTAACCTAACAACGTCAATAACGGAACTTCATTCTATAGCTTCATCTATAGCGAAGAGGGCATCTCTTTGCTAATGAAATTTGAATGGATAAGAGATGCGTATTCAAAGCGAGTGATGATTGTAAAATTCAGGTCTGTGAGAAGACCTTGAATAATTAAGAAGATATTTGACACTCGATGTTCTAAGGGTCCGGGCATGACGAGATAATAATAATAATTACAGAGATAATTTATTCCGAGCATCAGTAATAAGAATAAGCTCATAAATTAGGTTGATATGATCGCCTGTGGACCAACGAAGTGTGGGACGCCCTCCGGCTCGGTACGATGGCGGAAGACCTTGATCCATCAGTTGACTAAGATAGGCTGATGATAATAACCAATCGCCTGTCGCTTACTCTATAGCAATGAGACATGTCTTAAATAACACCTATGCGTCTATTTTAACTATTCACTTGGCGCGGCTAAAATGTACACTTGCCAAAAACTATAGCGCATTTCGACTTTGTAACTGAAATATTTAAGAAAGTATCTCTATATTTATCTCGTTTTTATTCTGTTCGGCTTCAAGGACTTTAAATGGCTTTACCAAGCGTAATAGTGACAAAAAAATATAGTTTAATTAGTTGAAAACAATTTTGAAATAAGAATATTTGTTACATATGTACAATTAACCGGTTGATATTGGAAATAAAATATAATAAATACACAATACAAATGAAGTTAATGAAAATAATTAATTTACTGTAAAAAGGCGTGGGATGACGATCTGCGAAAGACTGCAGGCAGATGTTGGATGCGCCAAGCCGAGGACAGGGCGCAACGGCGCTCATTGGGGGAGGCCTATGTCCAGCAGTGGACTGAAATAGGCTGATGACGATGATGAAAAAGGTGTGGGCTTCTTGACATAAAATTTTCAGATAAGCCTTTAGTAGTCTCTTATAAAATTCGAGTTATTGTTATAACATAATAGAAGAAAAGCCCACGGTTTTATACAAATTAATTATTTTAATAGAGGTACAACAAACGTCATAGGCCCTACGATTTATCAATTATGTTATCAAATTCAATTGTCAAAGTAAAAGATTCTAATGAAAAGTTTACGACGTTTGGAAATATGTAGTTTCGCCCCCTATTCCATGGTGCGACTTATAACTGGCGAACCATGGCAGCGCTCTACACTTCTCTACCTATGCTTTCAGGGTAATAGCGGCGTGATAGTAAAAGAAATGCTATCAATAAATACAAATAAATACATTGAAACAAGCTTTAAGAATACGAGAACTTCACAAATAATGTTTTCATTTGTTGCAAATACAATTGTCAGTATTTAAACCCACCTGGGTCCATTTCAGCACAACGCGTTTTGTGTGGACATCAAAGCAATTGTGAAATATCGCCACCTGCTCGCGAAGTTTAATTATTTTCTATACAATTGTCGACGTGAATGAACTCCAGCATTTTGTCGTTCTAGATTTATATAAAACTAGCGAACCCATTTAGCAGAAATACGGCAGATCTGAAAAAGAATTTTATAAGGAATTTTAACACTGTACATTTGTAAGTGTAGTAATGTACCTACCTGCTACATGTTGGAAATATCTATGTTATTTAAATGAATTTCTAAGCAGAAGCTAGTATATTGAAGCCAATAGGGCACAGAACACGACCACACCCAACGCGAGGTTGAGTATAACCTTGTTAGATGTATACGTCTGTCTTATTGACACACATATTTTCAGGGACGCACCGGGATTAGGTACCGGGAGTACACAGTTTAAAGGAAACATACGTATTCGGTGACTGAGTATGTATAGAATTCCTATGTTTTAATATATAAACGACAGGAACACATTATATATTAATTGTAAATGGAAAGATGTTTATAATTAAAAAGTCCTTATCACTCAATGAACAAAAAAAATTTAAATGTGTCTCTGTCTTTCTTTAACTGTCTTTAACATTATAGTAAACAATAAAAACAGAAACC
>DWMG01002928.1:0-12529 GCA_018244855.1 Elbella merops
GATCTCATGTGGCAGCGTTCAAAACATTATTGTGAAGGAATTGCATATGAAAAAAGTTTCGGCGCGTTGGGTACCCAGAATTCTAACCGACGAAGAAAAGAAAAAACGAGTCGACATTTTAAGAATAAATCTCGAAAACTTTCAAGGAGCAAAGAACATTTTTTGACCCGTTTTGAGGCCATGGATGAAACCTGGATCTACTATTTTGATTCTAGACCAAACAGCAGTCAATGACTTGGTAGCAAGCCTCTTCACCGACAGCGACGAAGTTCAAGGTGTGTCAAGCTCGGCGCTGACGGCGCTCGGCTCGGACGCTGAAGGTATAATGGTGGAGTATTTAGAAAAAGGAGCCACTATTTCATTATTTAAGACTCTTACTACGCAGACCAAATAAGAAGATTGCGTGAGGCTATTTAAAAAAAGACGCGGTAAACTTCGAGCTGGTGTGCTGTTTCACCAAGACAACGCCTCGGTTCACAAAGCTAAAGTTGCGATGGCTGCTATTCGAGAAGAGGGATTCGAACGGCTCGAACACCCGCCCTATTCGTTAGATCTAGCTCCCAGTGACTTCTACCTCTTTTCTTGACTCAAGGAACATCCTTGAGTCGAGAGAACACCTCCGCGGTATGAAATTTGACGACGATAGCGAAGTGACAGACAGACAGGTTGAGTCGTTTTGGTAAAGTCGAGAAAAAGATTATTTTTCAAAGGGAATTTTGTATTTAGAAAAACGAAATGTATTGACTTGTTAGGAGACTATGCAGAAAAATAAATGTTTTTGTTAACCATAATCTCCGTATATTATTTCGATTATTATTACTTTTTGATCACCCCTCGTAGATAAGAATAACATCAATATATTTTTGAAAACCGACGGTATAATGCTAAATATGTTTTCAAACCCCATTGTTAGTTTTTAAATGTCTCGTACGCGAAGTATTTGCGGGGCGTAACGTATTCACGAATCTATGATTGACGTTATAATGATAAGCCCAATTTTAGCGCGCATTCGCCAACGACGACCAACTTGTTCCACTGATAGGGTTGTCGTGGCTGATGTAACACTTTTTGTGAAATACTATTCAGCTATATTAATAGATAGTAATATGAACTGTACCTTGTTCCTGTACCTGTAACTTGTTCGTTGTGGGAGCCATCGTGAAAATAAATTAGAAGTTTTATAAATTGAATTCTCGTACTCATTTATCATTCATCCTTTATCCTTCCACTGTTTGATATCATTTTATTTCGGAATGAGAATGGTTAAGGTTATTAACTTAACCTGTGATTATTAAATTATTGTAAATGTTTACAACGCGGCTGTTGTTGGAATGACTCTGAGAACTTTATATACGGTAATCTTAATTCCTTGTTCTCTATCTTCAACGAAAAAGGCGTCATTTTCTTTTACAAAAAGAGTTAAATCTTTTCAACATAACCGGATATGTATCTCTTGCAACAAACAGCGTCAAAATTACAAATATTTAAATATGCGTAGATGATAATAATGTCAACCCTGCGGCAGTCATGATTCACTTCTGTCTCGGTATATTGTGGGTTCACACAAGGTTACGAAAGCGCCTTTTGTCTAGGCGGTGCGCTTAATCAATGGGCCGTTGTGTGCGCTTGTATGTTTTTATCTATTATTATAATTGTGTACGGATAACACTCGTTGTAGAATGTGAGTAATGTCAATCGCTTAAGGCTGACGCGCTCTCCAATCTTGTATATATCTCTCCAGTGATCAATCTTGTGATAAGAGCGAGCGATGGCCGCTTGGCAATTCAACAGTTGATTTTAATTTTGTGCAACTGTGGCTGTACATATTCTTACGTATTTTGAGAGGAGATCCGAGTGGGATATAGAACGATAAAAACGTTTGATGATAATGATGATGATGTGCCAATTTTTATCCTTTTAATTTTTTTACGATTAATTCATTTCCTTTGTTTACTGATTTATTATTCTTTATTTATCATTATAGACTTAGATTCACAGATCTTTATTTTATATTCGGATTTTAATGAATCTGATTCTGAATACCCTAATGATTTGTGCTGGAGGTTCTTTTTTAATGTTATGTGACGTAAGTCATGCTATTTATTATTAATTGCAATTGTAAAAGTTGTAAACCAGTCGGAGCCTTTTAAGGTTACACGTACAACATACATTTCATTTTAAATTACCTACAGTATACATTATCACAGAAATAACTTACCCTAGCATTACTCGTTTTTGGAAAACCTAGCAATTCGCACATTTCAAAGTTTTTTTTTCGCTTTTATTCGCTTATCGTACATACAACATAATCGTTAAACTTAAAGCGATGTACTATGCGATTCTATCGCGTTACTTATTGTAACGCGCATTCATATTTGGCCTCGCTTCGGATTTAACAATATTCAACATACTTATCTATTTAAAAATGAAGAGTTCTATTTTTTTTTTCATTTTCGGTTATAGAGAAATTAAAAAATAGGAATTTTCTCGAGTTATTGCCTAAAACTCTACTTTGGTCACTGGTGAGCATTTTTTAGAGGTAAAGTACAATAAATCATCAGCTTCGTCATCAACATCACTAACAATTTCATCACTTTACTCTTGGACATAGCGTATTGTTGGATCGTTCCGTAGTTATTGTCAGACTTCCCGTTCGTCTGAAAGTGCCTAAAGACAGCGGGTATAATACATTGCACTTTAGGTTATCCCGCTCTAGCGCTATAAGGGTAAAGATACCATTTCTTACATTACAATTCCACACTAGTATTCTATTGTTTAAGTCAATTCTTTCACTCGAATGCAGTGCTTTTAATTTTTTTCAATTTTGAAAAGAATGTATTTTTCCGAGGTAGCCCGACTAGATTGTCACTTATGCGAACTCTTACTTTATTAGCTCCCGTTGATCTCACAGGGTCGCAGTCTCGGCAGAAGTAAACAATTTAATAATCTTTCAATTTCATTTGTAACTCGTAACTCGACGAATGTGTTGCGAGCGCCTTAAGGTTTTAGTTTGTGCGAACATGTTGCAAGTTCACAATTACGGAGCGTGAACAATACAAAGTCAAAGAACAAAGATACTCGTAAATTACAAAATACATTTATTACCTACATTCATAACATAATATCCACTTAAGTGTATTCGTATGAAATTAATGTTGTAAATTTATTGCAATGTCGCTTGTTGTGTTGTGGCTTGAAGCTAATAAAAATTTTAATTTGTTAAAAAATAAAAATTAAATATTTATACATGTAGGTATTGTACATGTATTTGGAATTTCTATAATGTACGATCGGCACCTTTGTTCTTGTTAGAAATATATATATTTCTCGATCCCACTTAGACGTTTTTCTTATTTTGTGTCACTACAGTGTATTATTATTATATCATCACACAAGGTCTCTTACGGAGTAAAAGGAGAGCTCAAAGTCCTAAATATCTATCTATCTATCTATCTATCCTTACATACCTGACGTGTTTCTTCTACAGTCATCTCTATAAGAGTACGATGTATCGTTTTCAATATAACTCGTCAATTGGAATTCTAATCGACATTACGCAAACATTCGCAATAGCTTATAGGTTACAAACAGTGAAATCCGGCATTCTATAGCTATGAAATCTTTTACTCATAATAATGATTAAGCTTATTGAGGTATTGGCGGCGGGGGTTTCGTTGCTCTGTTTAAATTTAACTGTGAATAAGGATGATCATGAAGCTGGGTAGATTATTTCCTCCTGTCTGCAAACACGACTTTAACATTAGTATACATTCTCTGATATGTTACTGCGGGTTCCAGCCACGAGTTCGATTCATTGTTGTGTTATTGAAAAGGTTATTGTCTGTGATGGTTAAATTACAACATGTTATTGTGTTGTATGTGTGTATGTATGCAATGGGTGGGCGGAGTCCCTTATCATAGGCACTCTGTGTAACATAGCCCTCGTACAATTAGCTGATGTTGCTCAAAATGTTCGAGCATGTTTGTTTTATTATGAATTACATGTAATTTAACATGCCATATTACGCTGTTAAAAATAACCCCAGAGCTGAATGTGCCAAACTGAAAAGAAGGCGCGATGGCGCTCATTGGCGGGAACACATGTATGTATATCTTATAAACATTTAACTAATGTTTGCATATGTAACAGTCATTCGTTGAAGAGTATATAAATATCTATGTAGATATGTAGTATTTAAGCATGAGTTTATAACCAGTTTGAAACCGGTGTTCGTATGTTAAATATAAGCTGTATTTGATGTTATCTTCGTATAAATAACGTCGTTTTGTTCTATAACTGTGTGGGAATAATTATCCAGCGTGTTCGATCATATACATACATAAAAACGTAATAAAACGTCTCAATTATACATAATTTAACATTACCACAACTATATCATATGATAATTGTGTGTTCAAGTATGTTGCGAACAGGATATTTTGTTATTTAAGGTTGATTACTCACGTGATCTGGAAAACTCTGCAGTACAACCACGGTGTAGTTTTAATTTGATTGCTAATAACTATAAATTGGGGATAAACGGTCTTCAAAACGGTCTTCAAAAGTGGTCTTCAATAGCCCACGCTAAGTGAGTAGGTGATTTTAAGTAGAATTGTAAGTTTACTTTGCTTTAAAATTTTCTGGTTTAAATCACCTTAAAGGTTATTTATAGAATTTTACAATATATGGTATTTGAAATGAAAGAAAATATTGTAAATTTATATTACATGACATTGTCATACGTGGCTTGCAGCGTGCCTAAGATGGAATAACTTGTGGTCCTGCTGACTAACGTGTATATATTATTTACGATAATTGTGAGGAATGCAATGTCTTTGATCGGCGACCTTGTCGGGTCATATCGCAGGCTTTATGTTCATGTTCTCCCAGAGCGGATGTTGAGAATATGTGATGTAACATGCATACAGGTTATTTTAGTTTTTCTCGACACTCGGCATATACATATGTATTATGAGATTTATCCTTTTTAACACTTAATCAAGTTACATGTAATATATGTACATATAAGTATTTATAAATTTGCGCGTGAAACTGTTTTTATTTGGTGTATATTTAATGCTAATAATATTAAAAATATAATGTAATTACCATCTACCCCTTTATCGTATCATAGTGGGATAAAAGTCTTCTTTCAGACCGAGAAGGTTGTTCTTATTGTAAGAAGAGTAAGAACAACTGCGGGTTGATAAACTTCACTCTCAATAGAGATCTTTATGGAAAATTCTAAGTTGTGTAAATTTTTATGCGATGCTTTCATTTACCGTCACAGCAAGTCAAAGAAGTAAATAATGACATTAAAAATATTTAAATTAAACTTTCATTTCAATGTATATCGTTGCTATATATTTATAGCAACTTTTTTACATATTATATTTCTATTCGTTTCATCAAAGATATGATCAAATACCCACATTTTAATTATCACGCATAAATACTAAAATGAACGTGTTTAAAAAAACGACCTAGGCACCACTCTACTCATGTATTAACTTGTTATCCACTCGGTAAGTGTTACGAAAACAAACGGACCAGAGTAAGTTTTATGTCCGTCCATACACCGTTATTATAACATTATTTTATAGGCGCGCCGGGTGTTTAGTGATAATACTCAGTAATAATAATTAACATTATTGCCTCTTGAGATATTAAATGTAGATCGTGCCGTATTCCAACGCTTGTAATGCTTTATAGTATCCCTTCGGGCCTTTGGACGTGATCGAATTGAACATTAAAATCGCTTAAACTGTTAATTAGTGCATCAATAAATAATCATCGGAATTTACTTCCCTCCGGCTGTCTCCAGCGAATGAAAGATTACATATATGAGTTTGTTTGGTATTTGGGTAGAGATAGTGCGGTCAGTACAAATTTTAAGCAATATAGAGATTCTTTGGTAACATAGTTAATAAAGGCATAATTAATGATTCTACAATAACTGAATTCTGGTTATCAATGACTATTCTAAGATTGAAATTGTCATATAATTTAATACCTGTATATACCAACTTATATAATTATCATTTGAGCGATACAGGTTTGGTTGCAGTCTAGAGCTGTTTGGTGGCTATATAAAATAAACTGCAATCGTGACAATTAAAAAAAAACACAAGCTTATATGTGCTATGTTTCATGGTAGTCGTATTAGCAGGCACATATTTGTATGCTACACGCAGGTATATACGAATATCTGTCTTTATGTAAACGTTGTCTAAAGATCCTGTATAGATGTGAGTGTAAGTAGGTAGTATAAAACTGTTTACTGAAATGTCCATATCTCCCCGTCCGACCGGTGAGTGTCACGAGCGTCCGTTTGGCGGCTGTTTTACTGTTGTCTTGCGATATAGGGGATATTGCATGGGGGATATTACTGGTTATGTACGTGTTACATAATCATTATCTACAATGTAATGAATTCCCTTTCGCTAGCCGATATTTTAATGTTAAAGAGAATCGATTAGCGTTTCTGTTTTATTGACTAGTCTATATATGATGAATTATAATGATAAAGGATTGTCTTCTGAGTTATGTTTAATGTACGTTTATTTGCTATTTGGTTTAATATGATATCCACTCATATTATTATACCGAAAGTATAAAATAACTGTGCTGCTTATAAAGATTTGAATAATGAAATTGTGTGTTACCATTAATATAATTTGATGTGGTTTAATTGATTTTCTGACTGACGGTACTTTTTTATTGCAGGTAAGATCCAGAATTGCCATGACTCAAGTGATCGATAATATGCAAAAGGTGAGAAGGGATGACCCGCGGGACTCTCCCTTTCCCATATGTCTGAATATGATATATTATTATTATTGTGTATATCGCAACGTTAGGTCCGTTACAAGTAAGGCGGAGAGCACAGAGTGCCAAATCGCTTTATATTTACAGTCCTGATGTACTTCGGAATTGACGGAATCGGAAGTCTAATGAGGAGAAACCTTAATGTAGTGATCGTAGTACATCAAGCCATTAAGTTATAATCCATTGTTGGTCGTCAAAGTGACTGATGTGGAACTGAGTAATCACTTAAATTTCCCAGTAAAATTTTCTTGGAGAAACAATATTGTATAACGATAGAATCAACATTGTGGCGTGCATTGCGTTGCCCTTTACAGTTGAGGTCAAGATCGGACACGTTTGTAAAAGAGGCTAAATTGGTATCGTTCGTAGGCGGATGTCGAGCGAATTGCACTGGAGCGATCGACACTAGCACACGGAGCGGTTGGTGTGCTGTGAAATATTTAGCTAAACCGGTCCCCTGTTATGCGTCTGTGCTACATCAGGGCTGCGCTATACATTTTGGATATTTCGTTCTTAAATTGTTGTCTTACGTAACGTTTGTTATTCGTGTAGTCGAATTATTGTGTCTACGGTATGTAGGTTAGATGGTTGGATATATAAATGTATTTATTTTAATTATCTTGCAACGTTGGTAGCAGGATTATTAAGGTGTATAAAATTCATTTTACTAGGAATATGAATTCAAAATCTTTTTGCTGACTAATTCCCTGTTATTATATGATGTATTTATGTTTGAGTTGAAAATGTGTCTGTGTGGCATAAATTGACTGATTTCAAAATCCTTTTTATTTTCAGTCAAAATTTTAATACTTCGTTATTAATAAGAATTTATCAGGTTTGTAAACGTAGCTTGAACTGAAGACTGGTAGATTCATCTAGAACAATTTAATATCACCTTCATTCGTTCATTAAAAAATTAAGAGACTATTTTCGTCAACCCTATTTTATATACATATAACAATTAACATATTACGTAAGAATGTGTCATGTTTGTACTGGTTTGCAGATAAGATCTGGTTGGGAACTGGACCAGATTGGGTTTCGTTATCAGAATACAAAAAATATAGAAAGCATCTATTCCATAGAGTTCTTGCCCGCCAGTTATCACCCCGCATAAGAATGAATCTTGATGTGATCACATTATTTAAATACATTTTTGTTTTTGTTTTGGCAACATAATGACATAAAACTGAACTTTGTTACTGTAAATGCATTGCAAAAAAGCTTACCAAAACAGCGAACACTATGTTCTAAGATTTCGGTTCAGACTTTGTATAAATTAAAGCTTTTGGAAGCCGAATTCGCACATGACTGGATAGATGATGAATTGTCCTATGAAAGTTCAGGTGTTCGAGCATGTTCATTACAGAAATCCAAAACGTGATACTCGTACATGTTTTACTCTGTTTGTTTGACTCTGATCCCTAACACCGCACTTATTGGATTTTCTAAATATTCAATACGAGTCGAGTATTTTATGTTCGATACGTTTGTAGAGATGATGATATGTAATTTATTATAATACTTTAATTACATATTATAAAAATATACGTTCCGATTTGTAGTCTTGGCTTAGATTGGGATATCCTGAAAAAACATGTCTGAGTTACGAAGTTTAAAAATGTGATCAAAACAATTATTTGTTAATCATAAGTACTCTAACAAATAGATGCCATATCGTTTTAATGTTGACAATGTCATCGCGCAAAATATGCACATCGATATAAGTATTTTGTTTCATTCGATTACATTCCGCTTCATCGACGTGTCACGATTGATCGTTTAATCGATGTCGTGTTCCGAGTCAATTCGCACACGTCGGATCGATATCGGAATGTAATGTTTTATATTTTTCTCTTTTAATTCATTTTGATACTGGCACGTTTATATGTAACATGATCTACCTCGTACGCTGCGTGTTGTGTTGATCAGCAGCAGGTAATGTTTACCCTTGAATGAAATCTACTGTGCCTTCGATATCGTTGGTGGGCTCTCTTGTCATTTATGTAGTCAATCTTCTGGTTACATTTAAGCATTTACACTTCGTATGCCATCCGAGCAGCCAGTCCCAATGGGTACGAGGAGTAATTGTTTTCTCTCGTGTATTTTTACATGGAACGCGGGAAATGTTTATGGGGAATCGTGACTTGTGTTAACGAATAATTACCAGCATTAAATTCATATGCGTGATACGAATTTGAAATTGGCAGTGTTGCCAGTGTAATGTATGTATGTACGTTGTGCTTTGGCATTTATTCACGGTTATTTGCTCATGTCCTTTCTTGTACAGACCACCTAAGCAAGAGTGGAACTGTGCCCGCGTCAGTTGCTTCGTATGGATTTGGAATCGTTTAAGTTTATAGGGTAATAAGCGTGTTGTAGTTAAGTTTGATATATAAATTGTATCTGAAACATTGATGACATGGGCGTTATTTTCAATAGATTCTTTTGTTTTTGTTCGGGTTGTTTGTTCGCACAAGTAGCGTTGTTGTTGTAGGTATACAAGTTTTAAGATCAAGATCAAATGTCACTTTTTTTGTTTTTATTCACGACGTAATTGCCTCTAGAGGGCGCCATATCGGATTAAGTGTGACCTCGGAAAGTGAAGTCTGGTAAATAGAAACGTCGTATGTTCGTGAATAGGGGATTTTTTGAAACAATAGACATTACAAAATCTTGCGCTTATGTTATAACCGCGAAGTTTCTTTACACCACATTATGTGCCATAGATATAGAAATAAAAATAAAGTCTCATATGCCTCTATAAACTAAGTCTCATATTTAAATTATTGGCACCGATTGTGATACAATACATTGTAAACACAATACATCAATTTTGTATATTAAAAAAACTAGATCGTCATCTAAAGACCGCATTATGTAAGCTTGCAATACAAGCAACTGCATGTCGATCGTTTTCCGCCAGAGCAAGCGATTGAGCGCGCGGCCCGCAATCAATGTGATTGGTAACAATAATAATATAAAAACTGCAACCGCATACAATGGCCCGATCGTCCGTACGAATACTGAGCGTTGTTCTAGAATTATCGATCAGACCAGTTTATTATAATTATAACTGTCGATATATCGATCAGACCATTAACGATTGTTGTTAGTGACGGAGTGTATGTTAATTTATCAAATTGAATAGATACTCGAACATTATACTGCTTTACGTTTGGTGTTTTTTAGGTCGTACGTAACGACGCGTATTTTTTAAGACGCGTTTTTTTAAGACAATATACTATATAGTATGTCCTTTCCTTTTTGAATTGCCGCTGAAACACTATCAATATACGTGTTTTGCTACAAAACTAAAAATATTATACAGCAATTTGCAGCTATAGAGATATATAGTATTGTTAAACAATACACTTTTAGAAGGTTTACGCAGAGGAATAAGTAATATTAAATTAAAACAAGATAATTAATACAGGAATTGATGAGCATGGATGTATTTTCTTGGTTGTAAAAAGCAATTTCTACTAAATGTATATGTGTAATATACCCCTACCTCGAGCGCCATTGTACGGATGGAAATATTAGTGTCATTTGCCCGAGATGGTGTTAATTGTTAACGAGACAATTACGCGGTGTTAATTGCTAATAGGATCGTTTCAATATATGTTACCAATGAGCGCAGTTGGCATTAGTCAGTATCCCCTCTATTCGAAATTGGTCACATAATTGTTTAATCGCTCGGATTATCAATTGTGGTAGGTCTAATCATGATAATTAACGGTGGTCCTAATCGTCCGCTATGAGGCAAATTGCCGCAGTTCCACACGTCTCCACTCCAATTATCATTAGGAGTCTATTGATAATATGGTCTTTTTGCGTTGTTCTTCGTTAATTGCTCTGGTTTCCTATTCAATACATTGTCGATTGGCGATTGACACGATATGTTTTGCACGGAAATATCATGTGTCGACTCTGGCTCTGTTATGAATGCGTAATCATTTTGTGAGGTGATTCATAACTTTCTTTGTTTTTTTCTTCTTTTTTTATTTCCGTCGATACGCACAGAAAATTTGTGTTGTTTTTTTGTTTCCATAGATAAATCCTTATGATCTATTTTTATTAGGTACTATTATTATATCGACTTATCAGGTCCTTTAAGGGGTGGGCAGAAAGCATCCAGTGCCAAATATGTTTACAGACCTAACTCACTTCTTTACTAATCCCTTTTTTCATACTTGGCATATCCTGTGCACAGCTTGACATTTACATGTTAAGTTAGCTTGTTTGCATACTTCGTTTGCAAAATCATAATTGATTTTTCATTTATTTATTTACTCTTGCTCTCTGTTAATTGCCTGAATTGCAGTATGCTTTTCATAAACAACTCACGTATTTACTGACATGTAAGTGTGTCATTTCATTAGAAATTAGTGAACGGACGTGGCGAGAGAAACTTTCTTGTGCCTCTGCCAAGTTTTCGATGTTTCGATATTTCGCAAGTAGGTGACATTGGAAATTTTAAACGTTTCTTTTAATATTTCTTTGACTGTTCCATGCATAGTTTATGTGTTTGTATTGAGTTTGTAAATAGCTTTAATTTATGAATAGAGGATTCAAAATTGGATGTGTTTTCACACTAGTATTTATATATAGCCAGTTGCGTTGCTAAGAGTTTAAGTACAGTACAATTTCAAACACTCTGCTCGTACTATGTTTGAAAATAGCGTAGGTTACTTAACTACACAGCCTCACCCTGTAAGGCATATTAAAACCTTTTGTGTGTTGTATTTTATATACACATGTAAGTTGTATATAAACTTTTATCAATTAATACTTGCAACTGTTGTATTTGCACATTTTGAAAAGATTCGCTATATCGCGTTTGTTGTGCTATAAAGATGTATTTTCTAGAATATTCCACAATAGAGACTTTAGTACAATGTAACGTTTGCCGCATATGAAACAAACCCGATGTTTATTTCCTCTCATTATGCACGCGGGTGTAATGTGCGCCGGCCATTTTCTCCACATTGTAATATTTGTTGCGAACTTTCACTGTTTCATGTATTGTCGCGCGAGGAAAGTGCTCTATCTCGCCTCTTTTCAAACTCTTTAACGCGTTCACTTGTTAATTAGCCCCGTGCTAAATGAGAACTATTGTATGCACACTATGAAAAGTTCATAGCTTCGAGAGGGAGGCCTGCAGAAGAATACAGCTTGGCAGCATATAGGAAACTTCGTCAAGTCTTTTCGTCATCGCTACTGCAAAGCCAGAAGACGAAAGTCTTTAATGAGTGCGTCCTACCTGTTATGACCTACGGAGCCGAGACGTGGACACTGGCGGTGCGACTGGTCCACCAATTTAAGGTCGCTCAGCGAACTATGGAAAGGGCTATGCTCGGTGTCTCTCTGAAGGATCGCATCAGAAATTAGGTGATCGGACAGAGAACCGAAGTTATCGACATAGTCCAAAAGATTAGCAAGCTGAAGTGGCAGTGGGCTGGTCACATCTGTCCCAGAACTGATAGCCGCTGGAGCAGACGTGTTCTGGAGTGGAGACTGCGACTTGGCAAACGTAGTAGTAGTAGTAACCGTAGTAAACGTAGTAGTAGGGCTTCCTACGTTAGCCCTCTAACTAGGTGGAGAGACGATATACGCAAAATGGCTGGCAGTGGTTGGATGCGAAGAGCTGAAGATCGAGCTCAGAGGCATGCTATTGGAGAGGCCTATGTCCAGCAG
>DWMG01002929.1:0-12528 GCA_018244855.1 Elbella merops
TGTTTAGTTAGGCATACGGCAAAGACACATTAAAATTTAACTAACAAAGTGCTATAGGATCAGCAATTACAATAATGTAGGAATCGCGTGCTATAAATAATAATACTACTGAGAGACAACTCCCTACAAGACCATCTTGTTCCCAAACCAGGCAGATCCTTTGTTATGGTAACCAGCCGGGAGTTAAATATACATATATAAATTTCCGATTGTGTACGTCGCTGGACATAAACACTTATAGATAGATAGCACATTTTATGAGCACACACAGTATAAATACTCATATACGTCACAAAAATATTTTCTCGAGTGAGAATCGAATCTACAACCATGGGTTCAGCAACCATACTCGATAACCAACTAGAACTATGGAGCCATCATATAATATTCCTCATATTCATCATATTCCTACTACGATTATCCGTAATACAACGTTGGTCGGAACGAATTAGCATAAATATTATTTGCGATATAAACGACTCCCCTATACAGTTACTTCAAGTAATGCGTGTTTAATTGGAAGCGTGTATAAGGCGTAATAGTGCAATCATGTGTTGCGTGCGAGGGTCAACCGATAATTGGTAAATTAGACATCGAACAATGTTAGACAATAAACGTACTAGTTATGGTACATACATACATACTAGTGCATACATATGAAAGGACATGAGTATCTCTGTAGTCTGTATGCATCTATCAGGTGTTGCTGTTCCTTTTTTTTAATGTACAGAAATAGCCATATTATGTGAGATATGTAAGTAAATTCGACGATGTTCCACCACGACTTAGAACGACAACAATTATTTCATATTCGAATTATATAATCAGCTACAAGCGAGGTGTGTCCGTGCAGAAGCAGCGCGCGGGCACGCAGCGCGCGGCCAGTATCATCATTATTATAATTGAGCGGGCATTGAGCAGACAATGAGCAGGAGAAATTTCACTTTTCATGAGAGAACGCGTCCGCGTCTTACTTAATCGCGCTAATTGGTAATTAATGCGCCGAGGACCGCGCCCGCTTTGTCGCCGCCGGCGTTCACGCGTGGTTTGTTCCCTCGTATGTTTAGATAATATATAAAATGTTTTTTCTTCTGCATATATAATATATAAAAGATTTTTTTCTCGTAAATATATAAAAGATTTCCTTAATATGTCTAGATATACAAAAAGTTTTCTCTCACGTAATTCAAATATATAAAAGGTATTTTCTCGTATGTTAAGATATATAAGCGCACGTAACGTGCGTACGTGTCCGACAAGTGTGATCCGTAATATCGGTGGGACGTCCGCTAATTAATTCACCGATTAACTAATGTTTAAATGTTCGCAGAGCAGTGGGTGTTATCTACATATATGACATTTGTTTGTTATACTATTTCCACATTGTTGTGCAACACATTTTATTTGGAACACAATAATCTATAAAATAAATAACGTGAATACTTACCTCATGAAAAATAGACCTGATGAGAGCCTGATGTATTGAAATATTTAACACAAAATATCTAAAATACTATTAATGGCCGTGAATAAGTTCAGAATCTCAGAACCAGTTGATATTCAAGCGGTCACAAGACTACATGTCATGTGAGTTCTTCTTACTGATATCGTTCTACACGAGTACGAACCTTTGGACCATTCGAAAATGTACATATTTCGAAAGGGCACAACGGAACGTGCATTTCGCATTTCCTAGTCCTTGTTCGTTGTTCAGCCACCGCGCGTTCGAAACGAGGCTATTGTTCGAAAACGTGCAAAGGGGAAACACGACAAAAACATTTCTGCTGAACACGGGCCGGGGAGAGCGCGACGAGAGCCTAGAAACGGGTAGGAAATTGAAATCATTATCAGCAGACGTGACAAGGTGGCATAGTTCCGCGTCTGCGTTGGGAGTCGAATTACCTGCGGCCGTCCAGTGTCAATGACAATTCTTACTTCGTTACTAATGGGTGTATTGTGATATATACAGCGCGCACGTTGTCTGTATAAGGCCGGAACTTCGTGGATTACTGTGTTCAGAGATCGTGAGCGGTCGCGCTGTGGGACCACAATAATATCATAATATGTTACAACAGAGAGAACAAGCGGAATAATGTGTACTACTATACATATGTACATAAATGCTATGTACATGTATGTATCCCTATTTACAATAGGCATGAAAGCAGAATTGTATAATGGAAACCTTTTCTAATTTAAAGGCAATTGCGATAAACGCATTATATGTCACTAATTGACGTTATTTATCTTTTCCAATTAACGTATACTAAAAACCCCGACCTCCGTTGGAGAAGTATAAAACTGAGATGTAAAGAGATATGGGGAGAGCATGGGTTAGATAGCAGTGAGCGAGTACATAACTACATTGGCGGTTTCAAAGAGAAATCGGATAAGCGGGTCGAAGGTAAAAATCCAACGTGACATTCCGCGCGCCGCGCCGCCGGTGCGGGCGGTGTCGGGTTACAGATCGTGTACCGCTGCAGTGTTTACTGCCGCGGCGCAGCGGGCGGCACGTTTGTTTTACAAATAGAGAAGCAAAATTGGTTGAACTTGCAAGTTCAATTGAACTTAATACGAAAAGCTTACATACCAATCGGCTAACTAATCTTACAGGAATAAATAATACAAAGCGAAATCAACCCTCTCTATGCATGAGCATATAAATAAGCAGGGTTTTCAATTTTCTTTCGTTCAACCTCATATCGAGGATCGACTTACGTTAATGCCGTTTGTATTCGCATTACACTAAGAACAACAGCCAATCTGTTGCTTTCAGTGTGATAGCAACGAAGGGGTAGCAACCCTTCTATGCCAAATTCATAAATAATTTCAGTAGAAACGAAACTTCACGCCTGTAATCCCCGAAGAGGTAGGCAGAGGATGCAGAACACTCCCACGTTTTACCGGTTACGTTTACGTCCCACTATGGAATAGGTGAGCCGATTGCCATGCATCGGGCACATATCCAGACTCCGAACCCCTACTAGAAAATCTAAATTAGAAAATTTTGTAGTGTTCGACCCGGGAATCGAACCCGGGACCTCCCGGTCGGCAGTCGCACTTGCACCCAACACGACCAACGAGGCAGTCAATCTAAAAATCTCTAAAATCAGCTCTTGATTATTCGAGGCTATTACGCTGTAATATTCCTTGCCTCGGTTTTGACTACTAATTCTCCATTGATTTTATGGAAATAATATACCCGGTTTACGGAACAACTAATTTGCATGTTCACAGTGAGAAATCCCACAGGCATAGTACAGAGTTAATTAAGCAACGTAGATATTCCCGGCTTTGTGTGGCGTATGGAAGCGTTTCTGCAAGTAATCCACGTAATAAAGTAACTGATTACTATTTTGCTGTTCATAAAGGGAAGCACAATACAAAATAATCTACAAGAATGGAGGGGCGCACTAAAGAATGCTATTAACGGTACAATAATGGTAATAATAATGGACTATCGGTCTCAAGCCTGCCGATACAACAGGAGCAAGCCAGATAATTCTCATTACACACACTTCTATTGGGTGTTGTCGGTCGATTCGGAAACGTATTATGCGAAGCCGCGGGCGGTCCGCGCGATCGCCGCTTTGTGGCACATCACTACCGAGTGGATCCCGCCAAAATTTAAATGTCATCGTTCCAATTCGAAATTCAATTACGTGTAATTAATGCCGCCCGCGCCGGTGGCGGAACTCGAACTGTTACCGATTTGAAAACAATGGCCAAACGCCAAGCCGCCGCCGCGCCGAAACGCGACTCATACATACCTTTTTTTTTCAAATAATATTTTTTTATCTGTGGAGCTGTTGATAGCTATTAGAATAATAATGATTAATGGACCGTTTGCAAGTTTTTTGTCTAATTTCGTACGTGCTGTGGAGATCTCAATCTATGTCACGTTCTGTAGCAAAAATAGTGGCACCAAATAGCACTTAGATGTGAATTAATTACAAAAAATATATTGCCAATCGTCACATAGCGTCTGGGTTAATTGAATTTGTAGATTGTAAGCACGATTGTGTCTCACCGTTGCAAAGTAATTTTTTTCCTGCTTTACAAATAATGAAATTACGTTTGTTGCAATTAAGTAAGCAAATAAGCTTTGTAGATGTGAATACAATAATGTTCAATGGTTAAATAATTTGTAACGTAATACATACCTATTTGCATCTGAAATTTTTAATGATTTTGTAAGCATTTTAATCTTTTTTTGTTACCATTGTCAACATGTGCTTATTTTTTATTTATTTATGAGCTTCAAAGCAATCTTAATCAACCTTGAGTTTTAGTAAATACATATTTTTAATACGTTGGTAAAACGTAGTATTTCAATAATAATATTAAACAGACTTATCATTCTTTTAATACGACAGTAATTGATATATCCATTTCAAATTTATGAAAAAAAATATTTTCGGTGTAATATTGTGATAAATTGACTCATTAAGACACGTATATTGCTTTTCGATTTTCATCAATATCACACGTCTCTAATTTTTTCCTGTTTTAAACATGAAGATAACGCTGAAGAACAATTTTTTTGAAACGATTTCTGTACGAATTAAGCAGTACTACCAACATTGAAAAAATAATTTAAAAATCAAATTTTAACCGCGCTTCATCTCTTGTTCGTATACAAGAACAGGTAGATGCCGTGCAGCAGACGAACGTGGTCAATGGCACGCAGCGACGTCTTCGTAATTATTCAAAGCGACACAATGTTATACAGAACTATTACAATTATTCAACAGAAGTTTCCCGGTTGAAGACAATGTAGTATTGTCCGGGTAACTTCTTTATAACATACGATCAATATTTGTACTACATATTAAATTACTAGAAGATTGCACAACTTGAAGAAAGATGCAAAGGTACTCGTGTTCAAAGCCGGATATGTATTGGTCAACACTCGGACGCTGTAAAATTTCATAGGCGACGGTGACAACTTCCCATTAAACGGTACGTTTGCGTATTTGCCATCCTAAATATAAAAATAAATATATTTGAGGCAGTACAATTATACTTTTTCTTTAACCTTGTAGTTAAAACAAAATAGTAATAGACATTGGCAGTGCAAGAAATTCCGTAAAATGTGAAAATAAAACAGGAAATTTAACAGTAAAAGAGCAAAGTTTTAAGGCTTAACTCTTTGTCTTTCTTGACTTTACTTAAGGCTACTATATTCTCTGTGTCGACATGATCATATACTTTAAAAGTCTAAAGTATCCATAATCAGGCAAAACTGCACCCAAAGTTTGGTGTAAACGAGACAAATATTATTATAATCGTCTAGGTTACAGCACATCGCAGTAGTGGTCGTCGAAGTTTATAGTACTTCTAGCTTTAATTTTAGTTTATTAACTAATTCGGTGGAGAATGTCGTGTCGTATCCGTCGCTTGTGTCTTGAAAGATCCTGCAGCATCGTAGGTAGCCGGAACAGGTACTTATAATTAGTGTTGTGGGCGTGTGAGTCGCGGGCGAGGTGCTGCAGCCATTGTGTGTTTGAGTCGAGTATGTAAATGACTTCCGTTCTGTTCTTTTTAAATAGAAAAAAAAATAGACAAAAAATCATAACACACGTATTTTAACGCGTCTAGGTGTGCTGGGAGTGTTATAGGGCGTGGAGACCTAAGACCTGTTTCTAAGATCTCTAATATAAAACAGGACGAAATGAGATCTTTGATAGTTGTGTTGCCTATAAGGATTAAGACAGAACACATCCTATATTGAGTCGTAGCGAGTATACCTATACATATGTGTTCTGTTGAGACCTCTCAACAGAACACATATGTAGATAAAATAATAGGAATATTTTAATTTTGATGATAATCCTTGCACAAAACTGGTAGACCTTTGGGTTAGTAAGAGCGAAACTATGGCTATTATATTCATATAAACTAGTTACTCACACAATGATACTGTACCAGGTAAACAGTAGATACAATTTTCTTATCTCTGAAAAACATTCGTCAAAGATTTTAGGAAAATTTCAAAAATTTAATAAATGGGTGTATGGGCTATATGGTATATATGGGCTATCTGGTACCAAATAAAATGGAGGTAGCGTTTAGACATCTCTTAAAATGCTATTAGCGATTAAATCAAAACACAACACTCTTGCTTATCACAGAAATACTTGTCTCGGGTACACATCAAACCACAAACACAAATTAAATCCTTAACTTCATGAATGTGCAATGGATAAGCGTAGTGATGTGGACTCCAGCCGTTGTTAATTGGTTGTAAATATTTATATATTAAGTTCGACTACGGGTTTAAAGAACCCATAATCAAATAGTAACGTAGTAACGTTCTGGTTATCTTACTATGTTACTGTTTTAGTAACATAGTCAGAAAAAAGTTATCATATTATCCCTCCTACAATTTTATTTCTCACAAAACTCTATGCCAATAAACAATAAATGCCTATATGGATTTAGTAGTTTAAAATATTACAATGTTTATGATTCTGTACCTATATCTGTATATATTCTGATTAGTATAAGAATAAGAACCGTGATATTGCCAGAAAATTATGTATTAACACTAATAAATAAAATCTTTCTTAATAAAGCAATACTATTTTTTCATACGTGGCGACAAATCGTGTCGTAATCACGTCGTTATATGTTAAAAGGTTTGCTGCGTTGGTCGTTAGAATAAATAATTCAACTTTGTATTATGGGCGTGTGCATCTTCTTATAGACACCCATTGTTAGAAATTACTTACCATTTACTTGTATGTTAGTTTGTATTACATATTTACATAGTATCTACGTTTATTGTTTTAGTAAAATTAAAAATAAACAACCAGTTATTAAACTTACACACTTACACACTTACAAACTTACAAATTTACACTCAGAGATATGTGTTTATTTAAAACAAATAATTAGCATTTTTTATGTAAGAAATTGTCTTTAATAGTATGTTTCTACCGTACCGTATCTAAAGATAATAATAATGACTAATAATGACCGTTTGGCCGTCAACGAGCTTAGAGATGTTTAATGTAACACATATTTTCCAAACTGCCACCACATAAGAATTAGGAAGCGGAAATATAAATATAAATTATATTTATACTAAGAAACTTTAAGAACCGCTTGTTAATATTAAATCACAGATTTTTAAAATGTAAAACTGTATACTTATTTAATTCAAAGACATGCTACCAGATTTTTTTAATTGCTAATTATTATAATGACCATTATTATAACTTCACTTCGAATCTCTTATGGGGTAGACTGAGGACTGACTGACTGAGAATTGCCAAATTGTACCTATATAATTACAGAACAGGCGATATTGAGTTAAAAAATTTTGCTTCAGCATTGCTTAAGTAAAGCAACTTCCTCCGAGAATATTAACTAATAACGTTATGAACGAACATAGCAACACCATACGGTGCGGCGGCCCCACAGCACACCCCATATGACTTCACACAGCCCCACTAATCCTTCCAAACGCCCCAAAAGAAAACCTATACTTTCACGAGATCTTTAAAGCGTCACTTATCTTTTTACGCTGGCAGCCCGTCACACCTGCTTTCAAAGTGCCTTATTAACGGCTTTCTATATAGTGTGGCTTATCAACCCACATGCAAAAGGCCGGGGTTTTTTTTTAAAAACTTCAAAGGTGGCCGGGAAATGTTTTCAGCCGGGCTTTCGCCTTTTTTCAATGGCAATTAGTTAGCGTTTCCGCCGACGCTTGCTCTTACGCCTTGTGCAATTATGATGTCGAGTAGTTGCGATGTCGGGACCGGCTCTAACCGTGGACGTGGCATGTTTTAAGTTAGTTTTGTACTCTTCTTGTTCATCTCGACCCTTTTGTCATTCGACTATTGGATACCGATCTCGTCTCAGAATGAGAGGGTTAAGGCCATAGTCAGCCACGACGGCCAAGTGTGGGTAGGCAGACGTAACCGTTTTAGAGTATTTTTTGTACTCTTAAGTTGGCTTATTGGTGCAGTGGTTAGTGACGTAGACTGTTAAAAACTCATAGATTTATGATTCAAAGCACTATCACACTCACCCTGCCGTATATCTTGGAGACGCTGAATAATTACTTAGTAACAAAGACATTATTTATAAATCTTCCTGTTCTACGTTAAGTATACCCTGGGTATATTAATTGGCATAAAGGAAAATAACGATAAACAAGGGTGTGTTAAAGTTGAAGATTTTTCAATATAATCATGCTATTGCAAGTCCGCAGTGCTGATTTACTGAGCACAGTATATTCTACCCTCCGCGGCGCCAGAGAGGGTGTCTTAAACTAAAAAATATTGATATAAAACCGAGGCCGCGTTAATTAAGCTTTTCAATTCGTTTAATTTTTTACTCAGCTGAACCCCGACTTTTGGTTAGTGCTAATTTGTACAGGAATTAATTAGCAATGGATCGTTTTGATCGACGAAGCGAGTTTCGCTTTATGCGAAAAGGTTATTTTGTATTGGTCATGCGATTTGTTCGTTCAAACCACCATCCAATCGTGGTCTGTTATAATCAGAAAACCTGCGATTGTAGAGAACGGTTTAATTATTTCAACTGTAATTAAAAACGTGCTGGTGTTTTTTTTTAAATTTATTTCAGTGAATAAATAAATTGTTAGACCCGCTAGTTTATGTTGTAGCATTCTGTATACTATATTAAACCGTGTACGCGGTTAATTAAATATTTTAGTGCGTAATAAACGGGTACCTACTTAATACATTTATAAGTTAATTGCATAGGTAGGTAAGTATTGATAGTATTCAAATTAAAGTGAATAAAAATTCAAAGTGCTGTCACAGTAAACCATAGAGTACCTCGACTAATTCCTTGGAAACACATTGGAAGATTTAAGGATCTTGACAGTTCTCTTTTGGTTGGAACTCATGGTTTTTCTAACAATCTAACATAGGTATCTATGTTAGGCTTAGAAAGGTAAAGTACCTATGTTGTGAAAGTACCTATGTTAGACTTGGGAAAGTAAAGTATAAGTACTACCCCATATCTATGGGGTACTACTTATACTTTAATTTCCTACAATGCAAGTATCATATGAAAAAATGATCTTCATTTCACAATAACTGCTTTTCACTACGTTTGAATCAATTCCAATTTTAAAAAAATCACATTTTCTTTACGCGGCTGTGACGCGTAGGTACTACCACTTAATCTGTCGGCGTATTTGTTAAAATTTTGTATCATTAATGAAACTTTTAGAAGTAGTAAAAATTTTATAAGTACGTAGGTACCTTTGGACAAGCTTAACCCTTTAAACGCTTATTTCATATTTACAGCCTCACCTTATTATGGTATACGAGAAAAGTGGATAAAAACATATTTTGTTTGACGTCTACTAAGGAAGCTTAAATGCCTAAGAATAATGTCACATCGTCAAACCTTCATTAAAAACCCAAAAAGCGACCCTTAAAGCTTTGACGATACAAAATCGCACGAACCAACAAAACGAAGACAGTCAATCTTGACACCACGAGACCAGGAAGAGACAAATCTCATTAAAACTGTACAAACACCATGAACTAATTGGTAAAATGTCAGACAGTCTATCAACTTCTAATTAAGCGATCCCACAAAGGGATTTCAGGGGATTCTGTTATTTATAATTGAGGTGCTAAGAAGTATTTTAGTGTACGAAGATGTGCTTAATTGTAGATGAAGGCGTGAGGGTTCTTTGCGAGTTTTGCGGTGAGTATCACTGCGCCGTTGGGCTCGAACAAAGGCTTGGAAAGGCAATTGATCTTCACAGAAGCGATTAGAATTCAACGCGTCGACGAGGAAACGCCAAGTGGCAGAATAAACAGGAAAGTTGTAAAGCTTATGTGGCGATGAAAAGCGATTTATTTATTATGTGGCCGGGAGGGGTGCCGTTGAAATGACTATGCTGTGGCAGACAACTACAGATTTTTTTTCCATCTGTATCTGTGACGTTTTAGGAAACTCACTGAAATTAATACCAGCACAGCGAATGGTGCCTATACTTTTTTCGGTCAAGATTTTAACGACTAATTAACTGCGGTTAACATTAGTATTTTTCCTGGGGATACGTAGACAGAAAGAATTTTCAGCTGCGGTGGTGAATATGGGTCTGAACTTAATTGAATCAAACATAAGTCAAGCGAGACTTTATTTAAAAAACATCATGGTCTTCGCATAAGCATTCTCCCAACTTAATGGGACAGACACGTGGCTAGCAGTAACATGTAAATAAAGTTTTTTAGTTATTGATAACATATATAGGTATAAATTAAGCATTTTTAAAACAGCAAATGTGTGTAGGCCGTCAATTGAAGTTTATGCCAAAACTCAAAAAACGATTAACTTTTGCCTGCCTGAAGCCTTTCTAAAGTATATAATCGCCTGTATATGCCTGATATATGCCTAGTCAGCAAATATGAGCCAAGTCAGCAAATATAAGAAGCAGTATAAGATTCGCATTTTGATCAATGTAAACATTGGAGGCGCAAAGAAATTATACAAAATAAAAACTTCGAAAAATCCTTTTGTTATTAAACAGAACAATCATATTACGTGGCCAACTTGTACCAACTTGTTATGCATCAACTTCTCCAAAGAATTGTTTCAAACAAATTAAAAGTGAAAAACTCCATTAACTTGAAACAATAACAAACAACAAAAAGAAAAATTTAATACAATTGAAACGAAGTACGGGCGTATTGCATAATGTTTTGATCAACTTGTTACTGAAAACAAAAACTCCCTCCACACTTGTAATAAAAGTTGCGGGGAAAAAAACAATAAAAGTTTTCATCAAGTATTTATTACTCAATTTCGTACAAAAGAAATTACTTGGACTGCGTAATTTTCTGATCGAATTCAAGCGAAACTTGATAAGACACCGTAACAAAGAAACCCTTTTAAGTGGCACGCTTTAAAGAAAATTTCAGAAAGTTTTCGGTTAGATCACATGCCGGGCTTTTGTTTTATGGAAATTTCGGCCTCGCCTCTGAAACAAAGGCGATCCAATGAAAGGTTGTGTAAGAGGTAACAATTTGAACGGTTCGAACTTCGACAATTTTATTCTTACATCTGGTTTCTCATTTCTAACTAAGCAAGAGAAGTTTCGTCGAACTGTCCATTATGCACTTAAATATTTACTATGATTAGACATATGTACATAGCATTTATATTCCCAATATAGATAGTTATATTATTTTTAAAGCATACCATTTTCCGTTTCACACTAAGTATTTGTTTAATATTCCGCACGATGTTTGCAAGGATGAGTATATTGATGTAACAGAGACTCATAGCATGTGTAACATCAATGTAATTGACGGATTTAATTTCAAAAATAAAAAGTCAGTAATATCCAATAACAATTTGCCCGGACCCCGGCCCGGGGTCGAACTCAGGACTTTTTGCTCAGCAGTCGTGTTTGCAACCATTCACGTCAGCACGAGGTAGACAGAAAGCAATATTTTCTTAATTATGCCCTATATTCGTTGTTTATAAATACATCATTTTATTATATACACACATAGGTATTACATTTATATATTACTTCGATTTGATAGAAATATTTTTCTATGGCTAAATATAATTTTTGTTCGTCATATCTTGGTCTATAGTCTATAAAAAGTAATCATATATATTATTTTAAATTTTGTATACATCATAAGAGGGAACCATTAATTTATTGATAAGTGTGCCTATCTTTTCGAAAGAATACTAATTTGTCTATCATAACAAAATCATCGCCTCTTCGACAAATAACACATTTTATTAAAATTGCACTATGTGAAAAAACTGTGAGAAATAATATATTTAAAAATCAGATCGTTCATTTGCTTGATTGCTTATATGAGTAGCAGATTTCGAATAAAAATTTTTGGAATGAACGAAATTATATGCAATAATAGCTGATGAAGCACAGTTCTGACTACTTGCTTATATTACCTATATGTGAATGGGCAATTTATTTCTCTGACCCAGAGCTTAGAAAGTCAAACAGCGATATCTTCATATTGAAGACATTTTACTAAGAAAACCTTGAATGTTGTTACATGGCAGTGAACCAACATCATTTGCCGGTCAAGTCTACTCTCGAGCAAAATTCAGTACAAATAGAGTTCAAATTGTCAGACTGAAATGTAAAGTTGGAAAGTATATTTAGTGGTAATATCCAAACGCGCGAATTCACAATCGCGGCTGACAATTGAAAATTTATCGTTTATAAAAACATCAGCGTCGCGTAACGTCAATAGACCCGTCAATAATAAAGAGTATCATTTGGCAGCGCGCGCGCAAGCGCTAAGCGCTACCAACATTACAATATCCAGCATTACCAACTTCATCACCTAACGCATTATAAAAATAAAGTTCAATATCCCTTAAAATTCGATATTAGTAATGTAATGTATTGTCTGTGAGCCTGTAACGTCTGATTTATGATGTGGCTCGAACACCCAAGCAACAAAAACTTGTATCAATAGAACAAGAAACACAAATGAGTGCCTGTTACAATACACACTGTAATTGTTTAGACAAAGACAC
>DWMG01002930.1:0-12528 GCA_018244855.1 Elbella merops
GCGGACTGGGAGTGGAGCAGCGCCCCACGGGTAGGCCTAGGTGGAGCCAGGCGCGGCAATGCCAACACGCCAGCTGGAGTGCTCCCGCGAGGGCAGCCCGTGACGAATTCGTGCCGTGTCGCTTCTAACGGCGTGATGCGGCGCTTCGGGTCCCATCTGCAACAAATTGTATACGTAAAAATTATCCTTGACAAAACAATGTATTCATAGAACTTGTTGTCGTTCCCCATATTCAATTTAGTTCAAAATTATCCATAAAGAAGAATTCTATACGTGTATAAGAATTCCGGTCAACTACTCGTATATTGCCTTTATAATCAGGAATATAGACATCATTTCTTAGCGGCAGTAAAAGATAAAATACAGAGAAAACTCCTTAAAACTTTGTTATATTTTGTTATTGTTAAAGTGTTAAGTTAAGTGCGCTGCTTACTATTGTGTAGAATAATATTCATAATATCATAGAACAATAATAAACAGGTAATGAACTACACATATAATAATGTAACGTCACGTCTATAATCCCCGAAGGGGTAGGCAAAGGAGTGTAGTATATTTCCAAGTTCACCAATTACGTTTACGTCCCACAAAGGCATAGGACATAAGCCTATTGCCATACACAGGGCACAGATGCACACTCTCAGTCACTACCAAAAATTTCTACTAAACATTCTAAGTAAGAAAAATCCAATAATACCCGACCTGAGGATCTAACCCAGAACCTCTAGATCAAGCAATCGCGCTGCCAACCATTCGATCAACGAGGCATTTTATTCAGTAAGAATCGGCGATTTACTCCCTACCTCAAAACTTAAGATCATCAACTGCTGAAGAAAGGGATCAATTAATAAAAAAGACCTGCTTTAAAAAAGTCATAGACGCAATAAAGTTATGCTGCACAGTTTTCAATTAGTTCTCAAATAGTCTCATATGAGTATTTATGGATATACGAGTGTATATCCATGGAACTTGTGTACGGGCTTTCATAAGTGACACTTAAATGACCAATGACCCCAACTGCCAGTGGATCAAGGAGAAACCACCAGTTCCACTCATTTAGTTAGACTCAGGGTTGCTACCTCTCCTAACTATACGTTATATGAATACCTGATACTATCAAAACATCAGATACCTGAACCTATCCGAATAACAACTATGTGTTATTTTAAATTGTATGTAATAAAATATCTATAATTAACAATTCGACAGTGAGCTCACCCCCTATACCATATTGAGACGCAAACGAAACTGGTCAAATGTGGGGGTGTACTAAACTTCTTTGCCTAGTTATTTGAAAATTACAGAATTGGCTTTTTATTGAATATTGTTCGAAATAAAACTAAACAATCAGAGATATTTTTAGCAATCAAATCAATTCCGCTTTCTCTTCAGTACCAGACATATCTGTCTGGAAGAAGAAGAGAGAGCTACAAATATTGCCTGTAAATGTTTGTTTAAATTGACAACCTTGTTTATTGAGGGCTGTTTTAAATTGTTATTTGGTCATGTTTGCAACCAGTAACCGGATCCGATTGGTCCATATAGAGACGCTGAATGATTTATATATCCATCATCGAGGATCATTGAGGGTGATACACATATGGTATGTTTAAATTAATAAGATAAAAATGTTTAAATATGAAATTTATAATGGCCTTTTATTGCGCTGTTGGTCTAGTAGTTAATCCTAACCGCTGAGCCTTGTAATGTGAGTTCGTTTCGGATCCAAGGCAACTATTTGCGCCAAGAACCACAAGCACATATTCTCTTTGAATGCAGTATTATCTACGTAAAAATTTGTTTAGGAGTAATTTATCAGCTGTCTGGTTACCATACACGTGCGCTGTCTTGTTTGAGATCAACTGGCTGTGAGGCGTTCATAAGATAGTATGTCTCATTCTGTGATGTGCCATTGTTATAAATAGAAAAATTACATGTCAGGAAAAATGAATGAGAAAGACAATCCTATACGGATGGCTTTTCCTAATCTTTATTTACATTTAAGCAGAAATAACAACAAACGAGCAAGTGACTGCGAGTATTAGTAACAGTCCTCGAACATGTCACGCTCATGGCTGAGGTTACCGTGGACGAATAGGACTGTCAAATACTTTTTTTATAGGTGTAGAGAGACTTGAGTGTTAAGACTCAGAGCGCGTCAAGTTGAAAGCAGCTCTTGGCATCCACAAGTAATATTATTTGTCAATAAGGCTCTTAGTTATTTAACTAGGAAGACTGTATGACTATAAAAACATAACAAAACGTAATCCCCGAAGGGGTAGGCAAAGGAGTGTAGTACACCCCCACGTTTCACCAGTTACGTTTAAGTCCCACAATGGAAAAGGTGGTGAGCCTATTGCCATACACCGCGCACACATCTAGACTAGAAATTCTAAATTTGCAAAATCCTATAGTACCCGACCCGGAACTTGAACCCAGGACCTCCCGATCGGTAGTCGCGCTTGCAACCACTCGACTAACGAGGCAGTCGATTCAACAACAACTACAATTAGGTTTCATAATTAAAGTAAACATGAAATTAAATATTTTAAGAATATGTCACAATATTTATTGTGGTTTAAATCCTATATATTTTAAAAGTATTAGATTCGTAAATGATTAAATACATTAAAATGTAAAGACAATTTAACGATACTTAGTAGTCGTATCCAACGCTATTTGTATGATATTAAATTGTTCATTTCTTAACTGTGATGTCGAATTGAAGAATAATTATGCAATAGCTGCATGACGGCGGCCGCAGATCCCAGCGAGGCGGCTGCGATCACGCGCGCCGCCCGCTCGTTGGACCAGGCTTTAATGCTTGTACTAATATGTTTGGTGATCTTGTCTATATCTCTCGTTATTGTATTCTTGGCTATGTTCTTGTGGCGACGACGAAAACTGTTTGTCCTGTTCGATTGGTCCATATTGTTTGCAATTATTTTTTTCTAACAATAAGTACATTTTAATAATTTGAAGGGTCATAATCAAATGTGTGATTTTGTAAGAAAAAACAAAACTTCAATAATATTATCCAATCCATATAAGCAGAGATCAACGAGAGCCATATATCTATCCTTATACACTTGACGAACTTCTACATGTGTCACTCTTCTCATACACGCCAATAATATACACTATACGTACACCATTAAGTTTGTTTTCCAATTAGTCTATTCAGTAGCAATGTTAGGACATAAATATAGATGTTCCATTGAAAACGATAAAAGCAGTGAATAGTTATGCAATTCCTGCGTAGCGCCGTAGATCCCGGCGATCGGGTTACTGGCACGCACGCCGCGGCGCGCATTTGCCGTGGCTTACTGCGCGTTTTAATATGTTTGTCCGTATCGTTATTAGTATATCTGTATAACGCAAAGTAACATCACGTCTGTAAGCCCCGAAGCTTAAGCAGAGGCATACAGTACAATCGTAAGTTCACGCCTGTAATCCCCGAAGAAGTAGGCAGAGGAATGCAGAACATTCCCACGTTTCACCGGTTACGGTTACGTCCCACTATGGTACAGGTGGTGAGTCTATTGCCATGCCTCGGGCATATATCCAGACTCCAAACCACTACTAGAAAATCTAAATTAGAAAATTTTGTAGTGTCCGACCCGAGAATCGAACCCGGGACCTCCCGATCGGCAGTCGCACTTTCAACCAACACGACCAACGAGGAAGTCAATATGAGTCAAGTATGAAATATTATTTATAAATAATAATATAATTTAAACTGCACTTAGTAAAAAGCAGGTATATTGAGATATGTATTTCTTATAAATATTTAGGCATAGTTTTCGTACTTTTCGTCTGTTATTATTGTCTTTTATTTACTGTAAAAAAAAAAAATATTTCTGATGGAAATATTACAAGCCAAGTCATTTAACAAAAGTCCTTTTAATTTTCCTAACTAATTAAAATATATTTATCCGACAATACCTATAGATATCGACAGTTCAACATATATTTCTTACCTTCTTATTAATGACTTTCTCATTACTTTCATTAAACAACTTAAACCAGAACATAGAGACGCACCCAATCGTGAGACATAAAAAAGGTTATAGTCATAACGACTTAAACTCATCCTATTTAAATCTTATCTGAGTCCAAAGCGGCTATATACATAAAGCGATTCGTACAAATCACCTAAGCAAGGTGTGTATCGCCCCGCCGTTCCTAATCTGGAATTGAAATAACTGGAGCGTAAACCACCGCTTGCGGTTGCACTGACGCACGCTTCCACCCAACTGTTGTTCGCCGCTAACTGAGGGAAAACGCGACTTTCGGTGTCGTGACATCACCTTAACTACATAATACGTGAACCGTGTCTTACACTACAGTACACCAAGCACGATTTAAGCTATTGACCTGGCTGACGGGCGAATGGGAGGGGGGAGGGGGGGGGTAAATCTTCGGTATCGACGTGCGTGTGTATATAAATACTCGTACGTGTGGGAAGAATTTATGAGATGCAGGTGGAGCATACATAGATATTCATACATAGATATTTGGTTACCAGTGCTCTCTGTATACCTCGAAAGGGACCATAAACGTGGCTTGACCATGGCGTGATAACATAACAATAATAATACTTACCAACGTGGCATCGTTTTATACAATATCCTATTATTCCTACTAGTATGAATTTGTTCATTTAACTACCTTCCAGTAAACTTACCCACACCTGCTATCTATAGAATCGCAAAAGGCTCTCGAAGTTTCTATGAGTGTATTCAGCAAATCTTAAGGAAAATCAAATATTATACCCATAAGAGGATTACCTTTGGATCTCTGCTACAATGATCTTCAAAATAGCATATTTTGATAATAATTTGAATATAACGGGTTTGCCATTTTATAAAAGATTGCTTTTGTTTTCATTTCTTACATAAATCATAATTAATCTGTACTATGTCATACTTTGTTTTTGAAGGGCACGTTAGTCGAAGATAAATAATACAGGCTCTTAACTTGGTTTCAATAATTGACGAACGACCAGTTAGATACTATCATTTTGATTGGGGGTACTCCTAGCCTTCTAATAATGTAAAGATCCATTCCCAGGAGTGTTAGCAACTTTATATATAACGGTCAGGTTTATATTTGCTTAGGGGTAAGCAAATAACACTTACGAGCTGAGCTCACTTATCGGAACATCTTGATCAGTACACATCTACGTCTATTAAAAAAGAGCGCAAACTAGGACATTGTTATGTTGATCGACCCAAGAAATGTTTGTCAATGGACAAAAGAGAAGCGGTTTCTAATGTATGTAACGACGAACAATATTTAACAGAAGGACGATTGTAGTTATTAGTAGTATTATTATTATATAATCCAGCCAGGTCCCTTAAAGGTTAGGCAGTAAAAACCGACCGCCATCTCTATCCTTAGAGACCTGATGTGCTTATTTTTCGTTTAACACTCTCTTCATACTCTTTCTCCATCAGTCAGTATCTGACCAAATGTCTTGTCACCCGTTAATATTCGCGTTACGCGTGTGTTTTGTCATTTTTTCCATTTATCCGGACAATTAAATAAATCGCATGAAAAAGTTTAGCAGTTTCTGTTAAAACAAATACCAGACCACTTTCTGTTTCCACCTCCACGACATCACACTCTCGACTTGGTTCTAACAACATAATTCACTTTGCACACCCAACACTCGCACTTGTTCAAGAAAAGCAAAGGGTCCGAATTTAATCAGAAGGAAAATGAGTCGAGGGAAGGTATCCAATTTCCTCGACAACGCGACAAAGGGTCCAGACCTTGTGCGATGTTTACATGAGCGGTCTGATGTGTTTAGACTTATCCAGATATTGATAGAGTGTGACATAGACTGTGTCACATTGGTGTCACATCTAGGTTTGCGATATTCAAAGAAAGAAGAAGAAAGAAAATCCATTTATTCAAGGAATTAAAAGAACAGCACATACAAAATACAACAACTAAATGCAACAACAAAAAAAAAAATTAAAACGACAATGAAAATAATGAATAATTAATTAATTAACTAAAATTTAATTAATTACTAAATACTTACACTTTTATTATACTTAATTAACTAATTAAACGTATTTAGTAGATTGAAGTTATGCCCAGGTCACATTATGAGAAGGATCGGAAATCTATTGTCAGGTATCGGATCTGTGACCTCGCGTGACGGTACTAATATTTCTTTGCTTATAAGATCATCATCATCATCATCAGCCTACTCCCGTCCACTGCTGGACATAAGCTTGTCCCATGGCACGCCATTGATACGATATGTACAGTTATTCCACTGTGTATTTATTTAAACGTTGTCGTTTTTGTTTCAGGGAAGATTTGGCTCGGATTACCAGCAGGGCACAAGATCTCGCGCGAGGGTGAGTCCACATAGCACAGTTTTAGAAAGAAAGAAAGAAAATATGTTTATTTTGCGTGATACACAGTTACATACAACATAAAAAGAGATACAACAATTAAAAAAAATAAAAATAAAAGTATAGTAATAATAAAGTATAACAAACAATCAGTTCGATAATAATTTATTTCCACAACGATTCCCAAAATCTTAAAGTTTTTACTCGAAATCACTCTCATTTATTTTAATGTTTTATTTATTCTTATTTTTTGGCGAATCTTTTAAGAAATATCTATATCTATAGTATTTATTTTTACTTTTTGGGGAATCTTTCAAGAAATACCTATATCAATGTTTCGTTATAAATTAAGACATTTACAAAAATTTACAGGAAAATATGAAAATGAACGATGAGCCATACCTAACTAGTAATAAATTAATGCAGTCTATGTAAGATAAGACTATGCTATATAAATGATATATGTACGTGTATAGTCACAATGAATGCCCTACAAATAGTGTTCTTGTCGTGAAGTGCTCTCTGTGACATCTGTCGGCTTAATTAGAGCCAGAAGACCGGAGAGCCGAGTCTCTTGCATGAGGTATTTTCTAGTTAAAATGAAATAAAATTCTCCGCACTTCAACTCCACTTTGTGACCTACATGACATTTACCATCAAAACTTCCAAGTAAATTATTATTACTCTCAGTTTACAGCAATTATAAATACCTTGGGCTTGTGGTTCTTTTTTTAAATAAAAAAAAAAATTAATAAGAAAAATATAAAATTATTTTTAGAGCAAAAATGTACTGGTTAAAAAAAAATGTGTTTTGCCTATAACAATCTGTTAATCTGACTCTGACTTGCTAATCTGTGTTTTAAAATCTAGTTGCAGAGGAAATTTCTAGAATATTAGTTTCATCAACGGACATGCTACGTAGCCGGTTCCCCTTGTTGTCTTAAAATATACATAAATCAATTGTGCTTAAACATATTCGAAAGTCGATCCTGATCCAGTTTCTACAATCAAATGCTTTATAAGGCTTTGTAAAATTTGTAATCCACCTCACCCTAAGATCGTAAAGATGTTGCTGACTCTACATCTTTTCTAAACATCTATAACTTTAGCTAATAACCTATGTAATAAAAGTTAAGTTAGTAACATCTGGAAAACCGTTCACTGTGAGTATAAATAGTTTATGAACAATAATTTCTTTAAATAACAGTTCTATATAAAATCAATGATTACAATATGGAGATTCCAATTTACACCGTTACTTTCCTTGTACTTTACGTAATCAGCGGACCGAAAAATTCGACGCCAGAATTCCAACAGCGCGTTCGCTCGCTAACACACGCACGGAGGCCTTTAATCTTACCTCTAATTAAGGCAGCAGATGTCGCTGTAGCTGCCAATTTATTAGGGAAAATACCTCGGCGATTTGTAGAGGACACGTGAGGTACCACACGTCGTAATATATGTACATAATAATAATTGAACGGGGGAAGCAGAAGTCGCCGAAACTGGCGTGCATGTATGAGAGAATGATAAATGCAGAACAAGCACGTCAGCTCTGTGAGGATAGAGATACTTAGGCGCGCCGTGATCCCTGCTAACCACATAAGCGATCTGGCGTGACGATATAATAATAATAATAATAATGTTTCGTATGTACTCATACGTACGTTATATATGTGTTACAAACCCGATAGAATTGTCACCATAAAGAATTCTTGAAGCAATATGATGTGCAATTGTCCCTTGTTAGTGGCATTATTGGCGGGCTTAAGCAAGATAAAAATATTGGAATGTTTCTTTTTTCTTGTGTTACCTTAAGTATTCTGTATTAATCTTGTCGATGGGTAATTAAGTAATTAAAAGTACATTTTAAAATATATTAACTGTTACGATAATATAATGCGATAAAAAACTACAGTTAAAAAAGAAGAAGACAATGTGATTTGGCCATGAGAAATATTTACTGGTACTTTTACTAAACAACCCATATAAGCAGCTATGGATTTTTAAGTTCCTAATAGTGCCTCATGAAAACAGAAAACGATGAAATTTAATACTACACGTGTCATTTACATCAAAACCGTAATTACACGGAAATTATATACAGTACAATTGACATCTTGACATAACAAAATATTTGTTATGCAAAAATAAACCTTATTAGATAGTGAGAAGGACGAGCGGCAACACGAGATGCACGATAACCAATAAGCCAATGTAATTAGCCACGAAAATCCGCCACGGTGTTCGCGCCGCCACTCCACCTTAAATTATGACGAGGGTTTAATTCAAAGACTCGCATCCCTATAAATCACACCTGTTACGCTGGTTCGCTCGTGTATAACTACATCCCTGCAACCTTGGAATATGTCCAAATAAAAATCAACCTTAAGCTAATATATATGGAGCACAGTTTAATTCGCAGCGTTATCCAAAACAAATACGTCCCCGTAATGAGAGATTGGTTACATAAGGAATTAATGCGTCCCCGAAGAAGCGGCGTCTATCGATCGTTGTTCAAGTGTTAACCCGTGTCGCCTGTGTTGGATAATCGACCTTATTTGTTGGTAATGAAAACACAATTTTGATTGGCAAAGACAAGTTGATACCTCGATTTAATTGGTCTACGCGCTTGTTGGATTGGATTCGGACGTTTGGATATAACTCTGGTGCGCGGGTTTCGGTCGAGAGTGTTGCTATTAATTACACATACATACATTTTCAAAATATATAACCTAGCAAACAGTCAGACCTGCTACCTGATATTAAGTGGTGACCGTCGCATATGAACAATTTGCAACAGCCGAGGAGTGATCAATGCGTACATACATAGATATATAATTAATATTGTAATGAAAGCACAAATGATTTAAAATGGTCAAGTCATGTATTATATATAACGTGTTACGGACGAGCGGAGTCACCTTTTACAAGCATTGTGTATTATTAAATACAGATTCTTATTACGGAGTTCCCGTCTACTACCTAATATGTCATAATAATAATGATTTTTCTCTATAGCATTGTTAATCATTCTGAAGGTACATATTACCTATAACTATAGACTATACATATGTATTTCATATCACAAGATACATACATATTTCCTAAGGTGTATCACATGAGCACAATAAAATATATCCCTTTTATATGATCACATTGCACTTTTTCCGGTTCAGTAGTTCACAGCTGCCAACACGCACTCGAGTGTTTTGAAGTGTATCGAGATAGACTAGACATTTATTTGTTCACATTCACCTAAGGTAGAGTTTGAAAACAAAGGGGTCTAAACCATTTCTTTTATTTTATGTCTTCCAAACTAACCCGCATGTTATGAAGATAGTGATAGTTGTAGATGAAGCCTGTAGGGTAACTGCAAATATTTGAGACAAAAAATCTTCTTTTCTATCAAAATGTACCATTATATCTCATTATATTCTGTTATCGGTTTTCGTTTTTATCGCATATTTCTGCTGCTTATCTATACTTTCCGTGTACAATTGTAAATGTACCGTCCAGTAAACAATGCATGAGTGCATGAGTGTAATACACATGAATTTATTTTTAATTTTTGTTTATGTGTTTGCTTGGCAGTCATATGCAAATATACTAACTAGCATTAACAAAATTAACCAAATTATAACTCATTATGGGTGTCTACATATAGGATACACCACTGAGAACAGGAACATTTTCTCCATTTCTCCAACAACAAAATTAAATAAAGCCAAGTACCTCATAAATATGCGACGAACAAAATCTTCTAATCAAATACCATCAAATTTGCAATCAAATACGAGTAGCGTTATGAAATAAAACTACAGAAACCAACTATTCAAAACATGACACTAATTCCAATACACGATTTTTGCAACGTAGTCAAAAGCAAAAAAAAATCGAGGCGGCTCACAGAAAAGTACACCTTGGAAGAGACGAGCTTTCATGCCCCCCTATCTTAATTACTGACTCACCCCACGTTATCGGAAAAGCTCCGTAATTATTTCTCCCTTTATGTTATTTTCCTCTTATCGAAGAAAAAAGGGGGGCAAATTCAATCATAGACGAACTATGAGGTGAATAATTTTGATCAGAGCTTCTTGCCGCTTGTAATAACGAAAGATGAATTTTCTGTAATTACGGCATTGGGCCGTATTTGACGCTCTCAGGGATGATTTATATATGATGAAACATTATGGAACGGACATGAAAACCTTAAAATATATGATTAAATGTGTACCAGCTTAGTTCGTACCAGTTTTTACGGGACGGCCCGACCAGTACCAGACCTAGACGAAGTCCATCTTCATAAGCTCCCATAGATTGAAAGTTTTTGTCACCAAAATGTACTCGGTTGCGGATTTCTAACCGAAATATAAAAAAGACCCTTGAAATAAAAGTACCAGCGTGTTTAATATTTGATACTCAGCATTGGTACAGAAATCTAGGAATTAGAAACGGTACAAACATTGTCATGAACGTATGCGACGACGTTAAAAGTTCTAACGTAAAACAAAGTTCTTATATTACATTACAAAAACTTGTAAATCATCCTTCATGAATACGTCTATCGAATACAAACTGACATTGATCAATTCTGTGGGAAATTCGTCATCACTAAATCTTTTCATTGTTAGATAAAAAGTTGACAGCACCAGTATTCGATGAAACCGCTGTGAAGGATTAGCCTATCAGTCAACTTAACACATACATCCTATACGTACTACAAAGCCGATATTTCGCCACAACAAAATGTCTGTATTACGCTATAGCAATGATAAGCCAAGAATGGCTCTACCTAGAGTAGCGATTATATGTGCAAAATCTTTGGTAATGTACTGAAGTAACATAAATATTCAAGAAAAAGTAAATAAGAAAGAGACAAAGAAAATACCAACTCACGTATCAATAGCGCCATTTCATTTGTCTTACTTTTAAGAAAATGTGTATGTACATAAAATGCAGACAGCACATGTGTTAAAGTAAAAATAAATTTAAAAGCAAAGATTGCACACGAGGGAAGCGAAGACGGTGATTAATACAAAGATATGGCTCCTAGCAAAACAAAAAACTATCAACATCGCGCCGTACGTAGCGTGGAGTGTGCGAGCAGCGAGTTTTTTGCACGAGATTCACGCGGGGCAAGTGATAAATCTAGAGTTGCTCCGACAATAATTTATTTAAGATTTCTTACTGACTTGCTCCAGTATAAGCGAAAGTATTCTAAGCGAATAAAAAAACTATCTTAAACGTGATCAGCCTAAGGTAATTAATGGACATAGACCTTCCCAAAGGGATCATTGTCCATAATTTGGCATGGGTTCACAGGATGTATTTTTTTTTGCCCCGACACAGAGAAAATACAAACACCATTGCTATACAAAAAAAAATTAATGACTGTTATGGTAAGAAGTTAAACCCTGGTTTAGCTATTTGTTTATTCTCACTAATGTATTTTTTTCAATGGGTATTACTATAAGCGTATAAGTAAATAACCAAAGTGTTTTTATTTTCAAAGTAACCACCAGCTATGCAATGTGGTCACAGCCTTGTTTCCAATATGAATACTCTCAATTTTATTTAATGAGTAACAAATGTATGATGTTTTCGGTTCAGTGAATTTTTTTCCCTTAATATTTGTATATGCAGTTTACTTTTGCGCTACAACCAGTCCTTTACAACATCAGCTTGGCAAAGCTCTTGAAAACTCTTACACCGATGCACCAAGTTAGCAGTGAATTATTTGCTTAAAACACCGATAGAGCCAGATTTATAACTTCGGCACTTTATTTTTAAAACAGCGCTTGTTTTCAACTCGTTTTGTTTTAAGCGGTTAAACGTCATGCATAAATATGTCTGTTTTATTTCTTCAGGGAATTTATTCCTATAAGTTTCCAGGTTTTCGAAGATTTCAATATTTCTTATTATTATCAAGCCTGTAATAATATCTCTGTTGGACAGCGCCCTCTCAGAATGAGATGAGTTAAGGATATTGTTTGTTGTGCTGACTAAGTGCGAGCTGACAGACAACATGTGGCTATAAAATTTTTTTTTTAATACATCGTTACGGTTAAGCGGTGTCATCATCATCATCGTCAGCCTCTAGATGTCCACTGCTGGACATAGGCCTCCCCTAATCGGCGCCACTCCTTCCGGT
>DWMG01002931.1:0-12526 GCA_018244855.1 Elbella merops
CATACATTTTGGCCGTAAACCGTAATTGACAAATAAAATAAAAAGAAATATTTTAAGTTGATGACACCTAAGATTTGCCTGTAAACGTCAAATGACATACTTATGTACTGCTCATTACCGCGCAAAGAGTGAACGATTTCAAATAATTGTTCTCGGTTTGTTAAATGGGGCGACACTTCATCTGTGCAGACGATCATCTTCAAATAGGCACAAATTGGGGGTCAATTTGCAAGTTCGTAAAAATATAACGTGTATCATATATGCAAAGTGAAATTGACGCAAATGTGACGTTAATTTGTTACATATTAAGCTAAATGTGCTAATGCTAACCTAACCTAACCTAACCTAACCATGACCAGTTCAATTAATATACAATTAATGAATATAAGAAATGGATTTTAAATATCGAATGAAAATGACCTAATACACAATATATCATTAGTATCAGAAATTTGACTGCCTCGTTAGTCGTGTTGGTTACAAGTGCGACTGCCGATCGGGAGGTCCCGGGTTCTATTCCCAGGTCGAACACTACAAAATTTTCTAATTTAGATTTTGTAGTTGTGGTTCGAAGTCTGGATATGTGCCTGGTGCATGGCAATAGGCTCACCACCTATTCCATAGTGACACGTAAAAGCGTAACCGGTGAAACATGGGAGTGTTCTGCATTCCTCTACCTACCTCTTCGGGAATTACAGGCGTGAAGTTACGTTTTATCAAAAACTTGCATTGTCGTATATATTGTTGTATATACGTAAAGTTGTACTGTTGGCGACAGGATATTGTGCAGGACCCTTACGATGTACGATTGAAGCATTGGATAGTTGCTAATAAATTGATGAACACGTGCGCAAACTATTATTGGATGCGCGGGGCTCATTACATATATATAACATGTATATTTCAACAAACCAGCAAGGTTATTTCGTTACTACTGTTACCAATAATTTTTTTAATGTCATTCACTCATGTACAAGTATTTTACAGCGGGTACGCTGTGTTAAATACTGCTAAGTGGGTGACAAATATAGAAACACGATATAAAATGAACAAACTAAAGACAGTGATTCTTGTTAATAACAAATAAATACTAGTCATAATCTAATTCCTAATAAAATTCGTGGTTTGGTTGTCGTGATTTGTACTGAAAATCAACAAACTGAATGTAAAGGAATTGCGCTTATTTCTATGGCATCTATATATTTTTTGTGATGGCATTTATTTCGTGATTTTTGTTATTATCCCTAATACTTATGTGACAAAATAAATATATTTTTTAACCAAGCAACACAGGAAATAATTAACTCGTTCCCTGTATCAAATATCAGATCAATAAGCATGTAGTTTTATTAGCTGTAGTTTCATTAACTGGTGAAACGTGGGGGTGTGCTGTACACTCCTCTGCCTACCCCTACGGGGATTACAGGCGTGATGTTACGTTTACGTTAGTTTTATTAGGTGCCAATTAAATAAAAAAAATACTTACATCTTTAATGGAGAAATGAAGGACTTGACGCATGAATGTTGGCAACTCTGTCATGAGGGTCTCGTAGCCGTAGTTTTGGCCCATGTGCGCCAACATGATGGCCCAGAAGGGCATCGACCGCAGGATCTTGGTCCAAGGGATCGGTGGTGACTGCAGAAAAGAAGAATCATATAAATTATTTAAATACCACTACCTTCAGTGTCAGGACGCAAATCGGTTAATTTTTTTTGCCCTTATTTTAAGTAAGGTCAAGTAAATCGATGTGATTCCTGAACTCTACACGAAATTGCCTACGCAAAAAACAACATCGAAATGCAAGAATGGTCTACTCACACTAGATCCAGCCGCTCCCCACAGGGAGCTCAAGATGTACTTCTTCTCTGTCTCCTTGATCCTGGGACACGTCTCCGGGTCCTCGGACACGAAGAACAAGAAGGCCAGACACCACACGGCACCGACCAGGCCGAATACATAGAATATGGACGGCCAACCGCCAGCAAAACCATACGCCGATAGAAGACCGGATAGCGGCATGGATATAACTGTACCGAATTGGGCTCCTGGAAGAATAATGTTTTATTACAGCTTTTCTAACAATAACAGACCGTTTATAGAGTAGTACACATTAGTATACAATTACTTATTAATTTCTTAACAAATAAGAAAAAATCTAATGACTGAAGATGTTTGCGTTTGTTTGTTTTTAGATGTTGGTGGAAATAATGGAATGGTCCAGTAAAGATTAATAAAGAGCTTTATCTTCTTTTTTCTTTTTTTCATACATTGAAGTTAAAAATACTGCCAACGCAGAAATTATAAATGCCGGCAATGACTAAATTAAAAATAATTCCAGCAATGACGTAGAGCATAACTCCATACTCGCATACACTTGGTAACCTTATATTTAGGATATTTTTAGCTGCAGATTTGTATTAATTTTCAAAAGAATTTTATTACAATATACAGAAAAAATTATTCAATACCACTATAAGGAGCGATTGTTACTCATTTATTAGTGTACCCCTGTGCAAACAAGTTGATCTAGCGTATGTATTACAAATGTTATGGTAATTACCTGCGTAAACCGCTGCGCCCATCCGACTCCTCTCATTGGGTGGAATCCATTTGGCCAACATTGCATGAGAACACGGTACAATAGGGCCCTATTTAAGAAATGAGATATTATTTAAAAATTTCCACTTGGATCAAATTTGAGTTGACCTAACTATATTTGTTAATAACAATGTTATTTCTCAAACAGAGTATATACCGTTATGAAATTATTTAATACATGAATCATGTTTAGTCGAAAAAGACTGAAACGTGTTCATATAGGTACATTAGAATACCCATGCAATTATCTAACATAGCCGTGATTCAGTCAAGTTTGACGTGCTAAGGTCATTTGCATATCAAGTTCGTACGTGTGAGTCACTCTCTTAACTGCTCTTAAAATAAATGAGCCATTATTAGCAAAGCTACGGAAACAAGCAGTAATGATTAATCTACACATACCTAATATATACTAATATACCGAATGTACTATACTAAACTATACTATGTATAAGAGGCCATCCATAAATGACGTCACACGAATTGATTAATTTTTTGGGCAGTCCAGATCACAGCTGGTCGTCACTTTTGTGAGCAACCCTTAGTGTGACGTGAATATATAAAGATTTTGCAATTTACAAGTAACACGTAGAAGTTTTTAAATGAAAACATCAGTTCCAAAATATTTTTTTGTTATTCATTTATAGGTATGTTGTTTGAATTTCATATTTCAATACTTAGATACATATCTTGTATTTTAAAAGGCGACGTCATTAAATTTAGGACCCGCCTCCACCTCGTAAAACACTTACATTTCGTCGAGCCCCTACCCGCCCAGTTTAACGTATGACGTATTTTATGGATCACTCCTAGAATATCGCCATCTAGAATAAAATTTGACACCTACCTCACCAAGCCCCTGTATGAAACGGACAAGAATGAGCCACTTGTAGCCAGCCTCTGCGGCGACGGGCACGAGCAGGCCGAACACCGAATTGATCAACATGCCCACCCCAAGGAATAGCCTGGCGCCAAACCTACGAAGACCAAAAATTATGCTTAACCTATTAACATATATATATAAAGTATGTATTATCCCGAGAAAATATTAGTGGCTTTAACCGATGCATAAATAAATCGGAAATTGAAATAGTTTCTTAATACATATAATAAAACGAAAAGGTGAACTTCTAATATTTAAGCGCCGGAAGTCAGAAAGCTAAAATGTAAATGACACAGTAAACATAGGATTAATTTATCAGAAAACGTCATAAAGTTAATTCAGGGTAGGCCACGGATTGGCAACTCCTCTGATATTAATGATGTCTATAAGTGATGGTGACTGTTTACTGGATCAGTTCTCTGCTAAGCAGTTTCTTTGATATGCTCTTTTCCTATCAAAGAAGTCCACTAATCAGGAAAGAAAACAGTGAGACATAGTAAGAGCTTTACTTAAAAATAAAACCATTTAGAGACGACGTGGAAGGGAAAAAATTTCCGGAATGTTGTAGAAGCGAGTAAACACATCTAAAAAGGCTTATGTCAGTCATGATGAATGATAATGGTGACACATTTTGAGCAGTATATGATGAAAGATGATGTTGTAACAAAGATTTATGTCATCGTTTACGAGATAGACATATATTATAGGCAATATTAGACAAGACAAATGTTACCGTATACACGGTGAATACCGTATACACAGAGAATGGTAACAAAACGCCATAAATAATGGTAATTACTAACGAAGACGTACATGACAATGATAGCAACCATTGAAAGTATTCTATAGCAAAGTAATAAATATTTGAAAAGTGACGCAATTTGTAATAACGAAACATATTGAAATGTAGCAGCTTTAACTTCCTGCTTTAAATGTGTTAAGAAGGGCGAGGGAGGAAGAAAGAGAGAGAAACAGATTAGAAAGAGGTTTGGTAAAATGATATAGATGGTTGGCATAAGGAAATGAAATTTTCATATGGATAAGAAACCTGAACACTTTTAGCAATTGGTTTTATCAATAGTTACAACAGCTGTGGCAATGGCCGGTAACAGTTGAAATTCAGATTTCTTTATTATTAATAATTTTATAGCAAGAAAACTATCAGATAAGTTAGTTAATATATATCTATATATATATAAACAAACCTTTTGGAGAGAATGCCGAAGGGTATTTGTGTGATGACGTATCCATAAAAGAACGATGAGAGTATATACCCTTGTAACGTTGACGTCCAGACAAAGGAACCATCTTGAGTTGATGCCACCTGCAATATTTACAATTCATATGACTTTTATAGAACTTTTGAAACGGTTTATGAATCAGTGCTAATTAATGATGAACGTAGAAGTAGCACTTCAGAAGTGTAAGGATAGAGATTATTTAAGAATCGGTTCTACCTGCCTAAACCTGTAATGGACCTGACGTGGTGATATAATCATCATCATCATCATTATCATCACCGGCCTGTTTCAGTCTACTGCCGGACATAGACCTCCCTCAAAGAGCGCCGTCGCGCCCTGTCTTCGGGTTGCCGCACCCAGCGTCTGCCTTTCAGCCTTTCCCATCCCGTCAGCCTTTCCCATCATCCCACCGGGCCGAAGTGCGTCCTACAATACATTTGCCGAGCCACGGTCTCCACTCGAAGCACGAGTCACCAGAACTCGCCTACCCCACCGGTTATCGGTTTTTCGGCAGATATGCCCGGCCCACTGCCACTTCAGCGAGCTAATCCTTAGAGCTATATTGGTGACTTTGGTTCTCCGTCGAATAGTATCATTCCTGATCCTAACCTTCAGAGAGACTCCGAACATAGCTCGCTAAGCGACCTGGAACCAGTGGACTGGGCGCACTGTGAGTGTCCACGTTTCACCTCCGTATGTCATAACAGGTAGGACGCACTGGTTGAAAACTCTAGTTTTCAGGCACTGCGGTATGAATGGCGAGAAGATCCCACATAGTTTACCAAATGCCACCCAGCCCAGCTGAGTCCTCCTCATGACCTCCCTCTCAAAATTGTTTGTACCTAACTGCAATATCTGCCCGAGGTAATAAGAACTCTGAAACAATTTCGAGAGGGTGGCCATTTACGACAACAGGTCTCGATTCGACGTTTTTACTGATCATAATTTTGGTTTTTTCCAAATTCATGGCGAAACCTATTCGTCGTGAGGCCAATGCTAAGCTGTCCAGCATTTGTTGCAGCTTATCCAGCGACTCCGCCAGTAAGACGACGTCGTCTGCCATGTCATGTTTATGTCCATACCAACTCCACTTTGGAGGTTGGAACCCCTTACACCCGTAATAATAATGAATTAATAACTGAGGAACAAAAGATATCCTTGTAGGACCAACTAAAATTCCAAGCAAATATATTATTATCATATGTTATTAAGAACAAGTTGAACTGCAAAGGGTAGAATATTTGAAAGTCATCGCGGCCAGAGGAAGTTACGGACGTGTCTGGCATTACGCTAGAGTACTTTTTAAGTTTCTCCTTTCAGAAGTCATACGCTGACGAGTCAATTCATCGTAAAATCAGGTTCCATTCTCCATCATTAGACAGATGACTACTTTGATACTTCAATGATTCAGATGAATACATACAATTTTATTTAATTTTCGAACTGAATGTTACTTGATAATTTCTATACAAGGTGTTTTATATTTATTTTGTTGCTTTATACTTACACTGGTTTTATTGCTGTCGACGTCCCCACATTCAGTAACCACAGCCTCCTTGTCGACGGGCAAAGCGGTGTGGTTGACCATGGCCACGATAGCTACGGACATGTTGGTCCTCATGATGTAAGCGTTCGCCATCCCCAGGAACAGCATGAACGTCACCCAGTGACGCCTGCCGAGGCCTCCTGTGAAAAAAAAATATACATAGTCATTACATATTGAATGAAAGGTAGGATATTACCGAGATGTCTTGAATCACCGATAAAATAACCAAAGATAAAATACCTGTTTTAGTTTAATACAAAAAAAAATTAAATTCAAGTTGGGAAACTGTATACCTAATATACTTCAATAAGTATCTTTCTTGTTCACTCGCACTTTTGTACCTATTTGTGTGTGTGTATGAAGCATATTTACGAATATGTTTTATTCAATGGAACGTCTCATAGTATAATGCCTTTTCATAGAGCCATATTTCCTTCACTTTAGCGGAAGCAAACTGGTCTACCTTAAACGACACTTAAGGTGTTTTCCAACTGTGTTTCAGTAGCGTACAGTCCACGTTTTCAGCCAATGACCTTGTAATTTCAAGGTCCGTATAACGTATGTGTAGTACAACTATATTTAGCAAGTTTTTATGAGTGAATATCATTTCGTTTACGCGCAAACAGCAGCCGAGATACGAACTTGGCAAACTTGTAGCGAGCCGCCGCCAGCACGTCAGTTACAGTCAAACGTTCATATGTATTCACTATTACATATATTTCATACACTATAAATGATCCATTTTTTTTATGTAACATTCACCTTGGAATATCTTAGGCAATATATTTTATTTCATAACGGGAGTTTTCTTTGTTTAAAATTTACAGCATGGCCGGGTAGGATTTCATTAAGGAAGGCATATGTCTAGCCGTGAACTAACAGAGACTGATCACGACGATAAAAATTTGTTTCCCATTTAGTTTACAGAAATATGTAACATTAATATATGTAGGTGTAATAATTCATAGTGGTTTTGTTTTAAAACTTAAAAATATAATTATACGTTAAAGAGCCTAGCCTTTATTTTTCATAATTTTGGTCGGACTTATTCTAAATTATTTGTCAAAATTTATTGTATTTTTGAAGTAAACTTGTCCATATGCCGTAGACACCCATTAACTAAATATGTAATTATATGACAACAATAAATAATGAAATAATAAAAGTAAGGTAAACATGGTGGTCGCAGAGTATTAGTAAAAAATAATCGTGGTCTGATCATTCAGGATGATCTGACAGTCTTTCCAGGTGGAACAGTCGGTTAGCAAGTTAGCTATTTGCCCATATTTCAGTGAATGACAAAGGCACGTAAATAAGCATGAATATTAACGAAGTCATCATAACACGCGCATTTAAAATCCACCAATATCAACAAGTAACTATTCTCTTCTATTCTTATAAGGTAATGATAAAAAGAGTTGATGATAAATTATATTTTACCAGAATAGATTTAATCATAAACGCTTAAAGAAAAATAAAAGGTTTCGTTACAATTCCATAAATCATCGTATGTAAGAACGATCAAATGGACGTCAGTTCAAAAAAAAGTTTAAACGTCATAAAAAACGCGTTTATGATGCTGCAAATATCAAATGATTTATTAGAGCTGGTAAAAGTTTGAAATAAATAAATGCGGTTTTTATGTTAATAAATATTTATATTGCGAATCTCGTCGGCCAGCAACTTGCATTTCTTAGAAGCTATTTTTTTGTGTTATTAGCATTCCTATGTATCGGTAACATGGCTGAAGCATAAGACTTTACATGTTCGTGTTCCTATAACATACGCCATACAGCGGTAATTCAAATATGGCTGTCTTAAAGTATGGTCAGCAAAATAAACCAATTAATCACGGTCCATTTATTTTACCGATAACGCAATTAACATGAGTGTCCATTTATAAGGCAACCCGTAGTGTAAGTAGTACCTACCATAATGTTTTTAAATTAGTGTTTTAGTTCTAATAAATTTTTATTGTCGCCATCATCGCCCAAATGATGATCCCGTTGTTGGACTTTAAGCGTTCGTTTTCAGACAGTGACGAGATATAGGAACTTGTTTACCTCGTGGATACCCGTCGGTACTTCACCACTTATAAATTCTACTAATGATCGTATTTCTGAAATGGTACATGCAAAAACCTAGAACTTGGAACTCCTTTTAATGCTAAGCCTGATTCATCAGTCCAATGGTTAGTGCCCTAGACTATTAAAGTACAGAATTTCTTAATATCCCACTTATACGATGGTAACTAATTAGATCAGCTGTGGAAATGTCGGGATCGAGGGGCTGTTCTTAATTCTTACGGAAATAAAAGAGTGAATGATGCTGGTAAATGATTTATGATTGCACTAATATTTGACTAGGAAGTATACGCATATCAGATGATGTGACGATTTAGATTATATTGGGTAGTTCCACCTGTGCGTGCACATAATACGCCCTTTTGACGTCAACGAGCCAAGTATTAGCATTTGTTTATGTGTAAAATAATCCGATGTATGTTTGTGTGGGTTAAACATGGCCACTTTGATTAGTGCATACCCGTGTGAACATCCGACCTGGTTGAACACACATTCAAACAGCTACTATTCATATACATATTGAAAATAGTCTGTGCAACCGGCATGCTTGTAAGATGGAGTGAGAAATTTATAGTCCTTTTCACAAATATGAGATATAACGCACTTAGTGGTCGGTGCCTACCTCGTAAGGGACCCCGCTTGATGATATAATAATATTAACTAGGGGCCCGGTAGCGATCGAAATTCGATCGTAAATCATAATAAAATCAGTTTGAGCGTTCTCTAGGTTCTAATGTCAAGGACTATTTGTAATACATATTACACATACATTTTATCATTCTGTACACCTTCTCTATGTGAATTATAAGTGTTCCAAATTTCATACTCCTACGTCCTCGCAATTTTCGTAAAAAGGCGTAGGTACAAAGTTTTTGCTTCACGTATTAATATATAGATAATACATAATTGCAAATAATACTCAAGATCAACTCGTACAGACTGTCATTCATACTATTTCATACAATTATCGATGTTTCATCATTTTAAGAATGAATGTGCCGATTCACTGTGGATGTATACTGGGCAAAATTAAATGAAATACTACATCAGATGCCATCAATTAAAAATTCAGCTCACTTTGATTCTTCGAACAGACCTCCAACATTGTAAAAACTAATTTTCCCAACTATTTCAACAATAAACAAACTATTTAACTACTATTGTTAATAAATAACAAACTATTATGACAATTTTAGACATATTTATTGTCAGACTGATTTATAACATAGTACACATATATATGACATTTGTTGTTTCGATATATTTTAAGCTAGGTTTTTTCTCCCGACCTACCAAATTTAAGAACTTCCGATGAAATGTTAATAATTACAATTAAACTAGGTCTTTACCCGTTTTACTTACATGCAAATAATCAAATGGGGGGTAAGAAAGTGGCCTTCCCTATGAAACCTACTTTTATGACATACAGAAATTCCTGTGTGATGCTGAACGAAAGTTTATAAGAAAATAACATTTGTATAGTCAAAGCAAATAATATTATGGTTAAAAACAGTTCCTATTAAAAAAAAACATATGAAAGAAAAAACTGTAAAACAGAATTCTCTTATTTTTAGCCGCCTTTCTGAGTTGAGATAGAGTTTAACAATAATATATTTAGTCTATATGTAGTGCCATTAGATATTTCATATCGTTATTATGGTTAAGATGTATCAAAAATAATTTACTTTTTAAAAATTTTTTTAAGTTTTCCCTAGAAGAGTATTATACTACTACTAGTGCCCTACAATGGTATTGTGGTAGGGCAGAATCACTGTGACATTATTCTCAGACCAGTAGAAACACATTCAACTTACCCTACATTAGATCGGTAACGATAGATATATTTGGCACACGATGCTTTCTGCCTTCCCCAGAAGCAATCTAGCATGAAAATAATATAAAGAGCCGAGCTGATAGTATTTTTAATGTTTATCAATATCGATCTTCTAAAATAGCAAGGTGCCGTCAATATGACGTCCGTAAGCTACGAATCGCCAGATTTCTTTCATCGGCTGCCGTAAAACTGTACTTAGGATTACAGTAATGGATAACATCGTGAAAATATAAATAACAAACATCGACGTATATCATTATATTCTTATAAAAGCATAGGTACATAAGAAAGACATTCAAAACGGCAACTGAAAACCTTTAACTTTAAAAACTTTCAATAACGTTTTTTTATTCACAAACAAATAAATAAGTACACATACAATTTATGTACAATTAATATATATTAACATTTCTCATGCAACATCGTGGCCAAAAACCTACATGTCACTTATTAAATAAAAATTTGCAACTAATAATCAAAGGTGAATGTGGATGAATGAGGATTCAATGAAAAAAGTACATATTTAAAAAATAATAAACAATAAACGATTGAATACATATTTTAAAAAAAACTTCGAAGTAATCGAAGGTGAATGTATTATCCAATATGGATTCAATGAGACGAGCAACAAGTACGCTTTTGACACGTGACATCAGTTCTCAGAAGATATCGTACAAGACTCGACCGGCCTCGCTTGTAACGCTTCGGTCGTTGTAACCGATGGAAGGTGTACGATATTATAGTATATGACATAATTGAATTGTACTCGCAATACCTTTTTTCGTAAACAGTGCCATGATAAAATTAGTCAATTAAATTTTAACGCGACCTCGCTGTGATTAGCGGGAATTCATGAAAGAAAACCTCGGATAGACCGAAAATAGATGAGCTATACCGTAAGAACATATTAGAAAATAGTGAAGACGAAAAACGGTTTAATTATATGTATATACTTATATATAAATAAAAACTCACGATTACTTACTTACTGTTTCACCGTAAAACAATTACGTTTCGGTTTTCTAACGTGTCCGTGACAGTAAACATGAAGCGCTAGAATAATAAACTAACAATACTAACCAACCCTCACTACATCGGGATAGTTTATTGAGCCCCATGTGTTCAACATTATTATGGGAAAACCCGTAGGCTGTGCGACGTAAAAAGAGGGTTAAAAGTAATATGTAGTAAGGAGTTTATTAAAGTTTAATGTAGGTAATGAGCATAATCGAATATCTTATATGTAAAGTTTGTTTTAAAGGTAAGAAACGGGTAAAGACAAAAGTAAAAAGAATTAAAGAGGTGATGTAAGGCTGATAATAGTAAAAGTAATACTACTGGAGACTGAAAAACACTATAAAATAAAATAAACCTAACCTAACCTAACTCAAACGTATTATAATTCAATAATTCAAATTAAACTGTTGTTTTCCTGGAATCAAACTTATCTAAGTATTCTTATTTCATCAGAGATTGTCCCATGATTACTCACCGTCAACTCCGTAACCTTATACATCTAGTTTTACAGATAAACAGCTGACACTGTCGTTTAAAGGACAGTCCATCAACAACACCCAAGACCAAGTGACCAATACGTTGCTGGCTTGGAAGGAGAACTCTATTTACGCCTTTCTTTAAAAGCTATATACATTATATAGCGTTCTGAGAACACCAACGAGTAATTTGAGGTGTTAAAAAAATATATGTGGAACTATCATTTTAACGTCTATGAAGTATATGTATGTACCTAATGGTTAAATAAAATTGAGTGCTCTCTGCCTACCCCATTAATAGGTCTGGCGTCACAATCTATACATATAATAAAACTGTAACTGATCGCTGTCTGTACATGGCAAATATATTTAAAAATTCACAATGGACGCCTTTATATACGTAAGAGAACCCAAAACAACGTTATTCATTTTATCTGTTTGTCTGTATGTTTGTGCACGGTAATCTCAGAAACGGCTTTTTCGATTTGAATACAGTTTTCAGAATTATATTGTGATGGACTTCACATAACAGTTAGTGTTTTTATCATTTGTTAGTGTTTTTATCAGATAAAGAAGTTATGTCACTTTATGTCAATCATCACGTATAGGTTAGGTTAGGTTAGATTATGTTAGGGTTAAGTTAGCCCGTACAAAATCGCGGGCACAGCTAGTATAATAATAAAAATTTAATAAAAGTTTAAAAAAAAACCCTGTATTTATTTATACTTCGCATATTATCTTTTGTATTAGAAACTTCTTAGCTTGTTGCGACTTAAACGATATTCACAACTTTCGCCGAATAAAATATAAATATTTTTCATAACGAAATATAATTATTGAAATATA
>DWMG01002932.1:0-12521 GCA_018244855.1 Elbella merops
AATACTTTATCTAGTGACTTTACTCGAATAGTCTATAGCTGGGCAGTTGTTTATTTATACAATTTCATCCAAGATGTAACCAAAAAATAATACCCGCAACTATTTAAGTACTATTAACGCAATTATTATCAACTATTAACGAAATATTTTACTCATGTTCTACAATCGCCACTGTTAAATTTGTTTTAACAAGTTGTGAAACAGTGTGGTTCAGTCTTATTGTGCCTCTTTGCCTTTCAAAGCTTGGTAGTAATTGTCGAATATTCGTCTCGACTTAGTTAATTAGCACTCTAGATAGCCAGCTAGTTCTAGCTAGACGAGATAGCCGAGCAACACCCGCTATCCATGTCCAATGAAAAACAACAGTAACAATATAATTATGTACTAATGCTCTGAGGTAAACTTGCTGGTCTATTCTTAATCGTCTATAGAAACACTTTACATACATTGAACACATTCTTGCATAGTGAAATTTAATGTTTAGGACATAATTAACGAACTGTCAAAGATAAACGCTTCGAAATGGCCATTTAGCTGTTAAATGTATTTAACGGCGCCATATTGGACGATCAGCTGATTAATGTTCATTATATTGACATTTAAGTAATACTTGTTTCTTCGGAAATTTGAATATTAATATAACTTTTGCAAATTTATTACAATTGATTCGTGAGATTTCTCCGTTAATTGCGACGTGACAAATGTGTATTTAGCAAAAGTATAAAATTGCAAACAAAAAATTGACAGCATGCATTCGGAAAAGTAATATATATTCTTGTTTATGCAAACACTTTGTCCTGATTTTTATACTTTTAAAGAAAGTTGGACAAATATATCTGTTAGTGCGTGAAACGAAATGCACTTGGCCGTATCTCCATAGAGCTACAGCTTAATGTTTTTATTTTAAACGTGGATATTTAAATGTCATAATCATCAGCCTGTCTCAGTCCACGTGTAACTCCCCTCACGAGAGCCATCGCATGTTTACCTCGAGTTTGCGTTCCATCTTGAAATAGGTGGTGTGCCTATTGCCATACATTCTACTGGGAAATCTAAGTTAGAAAAATCCAATAGTACCCGACCCGGGATTCGAACCAAGGACATCTCGATTAACAGTCGCGCGCAACTAATAGGCCAACGAAGCTGTCAACATAAATATAACATATATCAACGTAAATAACAAAGTATTATCAAAGACAATTTAAACATAACGTTTTATGTATGCGATCCTAAGCGTCACCCCTACACACCGTACGCACTGAACTAAATATAACAAACGTGTTGTTATATTGCGCTCTGCGATATAACAACAAATATTCTAACATTTAATCAAGCAAAATAAACAAATAATATCATTTTATTATGAAATTATGATACGATACTTTCTTCTCTGATCTTCTTATATCCGGGGGTTGTTTTATTCCAACTCAGTAACCGTCGACCTGTTTGTTCAGGAGACTGTTAGTTATCTCAAAAAGTACGGGCAAAAAGGCAAACGACCCACCTGATGATATGTGTTCACAGCCCCAGACGCTTGCAACATCGAAGGGATAGCAAATGTGTTGCCCTGAAACACGTTAATGTATGTACATTTGCCGGTTGACTCTGGTGATTTTGAAGATGGTAGCCTGGCAGATCCTACGTGAGATTCTTACCTGCAGGAGATTTTATTTCCATCGATACCACATGCACAATAGTCTCACTTGACAGATTTTTCATACCACGACAGAAATATATGTTTATTTTAAATAATTTGGTCAAATTAGGTTTCATTGCCGTCCTTTGAAACGGTACCAAAAATAATACATATTGATTCTTGGTATCAATCGAGAACAATATCGCCTGTCTCTTATAAACAAATTAATATTTAAATTAATATGGCAACAGGACACGATATTTCTTAGATTTACCTATTCAGAAAATTAACTTATGAATTCATTCAATTCTAGTTAAATGTTACTAAGCTCAGTTATTATTATAATAGTGGATTATAAAATATCAAGCTTCTGAACAATGTTTTAATTTTCAAAAGCATTAGCCTTTACGGTTATGACTTCATTGATATTGTAAATTCTTAGTACTGCACAAGCGCACCTCGCCCGAGCTATGAGTTCATAGAAGTAACGCTTAACCCATAGTATGGTACGTTGTGCATGCTGGAAATTTTCCTCGCTAAAATGGTTCGCGAATGTCGGTTCAGGGCCAGGGAAACTGCAAACTGGGTTTTTCCTTGACACGAGGCAAGCCCTGTTGCAACGCGGCAACTGACACAAGGTTGCCACGACACGCCCTGACGATTATTTAATTGTTATTGAGACCAGAGACAGTTGTGGTGTCGAGGCCTGTCGATGGCGATTCATGATTTTTATCCGTTATTGAATTTCTTTACGACTTCCGTTATTATTATTATTATTGCTATGGTCACATTCCTTCGCCGCAAGGGCAGAAGGCGCTGTGTGCCAAATATCTCAATCCTTGCAGACTTGATGTCCTTACATCACTCTCTTTATACAAGAACGCGCGTAACGTCGATTTGTGACCCGTGATGAGTCTTAGTCTCCTATGACACCTGCGTCCATCAACATTCTTTTAGTATCGTTTTACTTATAATTCTATTCACATTATAAAAATGTTGACAATAACATTAATCTTAAAATGAACTATTTATAATTATTTTGACTTTTTTAATAATATACTATATTCTAATTTTAATTTTAGTAACATTTAGTTTTAAATAACACGACTGTAAAAAATATATTTAAGACGCATTTGCGTGTTTGACTGGGAACTAAATATTGTAACCTACATCCTGTATCTCGAACCTAAATCCAACAAATTTAATTAAGTATTGTGAATTATGAAGAAAACATACAAAACTCACACAATCGTATTAAATACCATCTCTAATACCTTCGCTACACGAACTTCTTATCGAATAGGACTTACAAGTTCTCATGTCTTATATAAATAACGGATATTTGACAAACGATAACGCCAACCATGTCCCGGCCGAGCTTATCTTTCGCGAAACAGATTACGAACTGAGGCTATCAATTTCGACGACGAACTTTCTTCATACACAAATTTGAACGACGATAAGCGTCGAACCCGGTATGCTCCTCTACATTAGTCATTCTCCTTCTATATATACGCCGATTATGTCTGGTGTGTAAGAATAGAGACAATTGGTGTTCTCTGCCTACCCCGTAATGGACGTAACAACGTAACATCTTGTATGTCCCCTAAGAGGTAGGATAGGCAAAGAAGCATAGTATAAATAATTTTCACGAGTTATTTTTTACGTACCGTGGAGTATGGGATAAGCATGTTGCCACACACCGGACACAAATGCAAACTTTGTGCTAGGTACTAACAAGAATGTCAAGTTGGAAACCAAATAATTCTTTGCCCGACCCGTAATGGACGTAACGCGTTGTTTCAATAAGAGTAATGATAAAGGCACAATGAATTATTTTATAGTAACTAGTATCGGTCAGAACTGGACTCAAAAGCTCCAGGACTGATTGAGTGACCCCGATTGAAGGAACTCTATGTCCAACAGTGGACTTGAAAAAGGCTGAAGGATCGACTGGTAAGAGTTCAGAAGCGATTTGATAACGTTTTGATGTTAGCACCAACGTGTCCATTATAATTCAGTCGAGTGTTGGCCTTTCGACCAAGCGTTACTCGCAAAACCAGTATAATTACGTTTTTATGGACGCCAAGAAGCGAACCAGTACTATACATGCGTCAAGTAGACACCTACATAGTTACAAGCACGTCATAAACATGTAATATGATTTGAATGTATAATAATACGCGTTGCCCGTATGTAAAGTTAATCGTGCGTTGACTGAGAGAATTGAACGGCCCGTTGGCCCAGTGGTTTGTCGCTTGATTGCTCACTCGGTGTTCGGCGGTTCGATTCCAACAAACAAATATTTATATCATAGTATTTGTTCGGACGTTTAGTGTAATGTAAAGATCTGTTTAAAATTAGTTAGTTTATTAGTCCTATGGTTACCATAGCGTAGGTTCTGTCGAGTTACAGTTAAGGAGGGCGCGAGTGGAGATGTCCCAAGATATTGTGATTTGGGTGGCGTCTGTGAAACTCAATTTCCTTCGTTTGGCATTTCATTTTTCATTTCAACCCTTACCCATTTTCTATGAGGAAAATAAATAAAAAGTTGAGCTCGGCTGTAACAATAATAAGACGAGTTCGATTAGATTGGTGAAACATTTATTTATTTTCTCAGTAACAATTTCACAATAAGCTAACATAATACCTAGTAACATTCCCTACCAGTGAACCCTTGGCGACGGTGACCCTTAGTGACACTATATACTTAGTGCTACTGCGGAGTATTTCAAGTTAGGAAAACCCAGCCGTTTTGCTCAGCTGGCAGTTGATTAGTTTGTAAACTAACCCGTAAAAGTAGTAAATAAACTCTTAGCGGTGGTTGGGGGGAGACAGTGGGGGAGTAATGACCTGTAATTTATATTGTATACGTGAAGTAAATTGAAGAGGTCGACATCCTCCATTCGATGCTCTGCGGTAATAAAACATCGATTAGTATGTTTCGATATCGTTTTGACGGTACTTACTGTTTCTTTCCTATGTAGCACTATTGTAATGTCCAAAGAATCACGCAAGCTTTTCATAATCAATACATAAAACTTCCGATTCCAAAACCACCATGCCTTTATGAAAAGAGCGATGAATGTGGCTGAAGCACGCCAGGTGTCTCTATCTCTCTCGTGATGCTTCTTCAGTCCAGTGTTGGAATATGTTCCATAGGTCTCCTTTCAGAATGAGAGGGTTAAGGTCATAATCTGCCACGCCAGCCAAGTGCGTGTTGGCAGACTTTACAAGCCTTAAGAGATTTTTTTTTGTAAAACTTTTAAAGTGTGCAGGTGTCCGTTTCCTCACAAGGTTTATTACTGCTTACACCAAGTGTATAAAGATAGAAATATTTGGCACTTGATGCTCTCTACTCACGTCGTAAGGGATCTGGCGGGATGATATAATAATTATATAGAAATCTATTAACAGCTAGTTACATTACTGTGCTAAAAGACAGTCAGGCCTTGCGTTTGAAATATCGTCCTGTAAGTTTTTACTCGGCTCACGTTGTATAAAGACTAAAGTACAGAATTTAAAAAAAACTTCACGATTTTAAACAAGATTTGAAAACACAGCTACCCATGCAACGTTTTAGCATTTTTGGAAACCACAAGTTGTGTTTAATGGTAGGTTGTATAAAGGCCGTACTTTGCATGTGATTACTGGGTTACTAAAGCCTTAAAAGAGTTACCAAACGTTACGTATAAAGAAAACGTTTTACCTTTATACCTTTTTCTGCAGTGTTTTTTTTCGGTCCTTCTTGTTTTTTTCAATGTTTAAATTCTACAATGAAATCCCCTATTCAAGATTACGCTCTGAATGAGTTGTATATTGTTACGTCGCCTTTTATTGTAATTAAAATTATGTTTTCAATTTCATGTACCTAGTGGCCTAATTTCATATAGCTTTCACCTATTATTGAGGTGACATTTTATTTTATTATATCATCCACACTTATCTTAAGTGTTCACTTTGTTGGTGCACCTCAACACCAATTTATAAATAGTGTAGGATTTATATAACAATGCAAGTCAATAAATAAATATTGTATACGATGTATGTAACAGTGTTTAACTCCATATAAAGAAAGCGCAGTCGGCCTCGTATTTCGTCGCAGTGACAGCCGCGAGCCAGCCGCTTTCTCCATCCGTTTTGGATAATGTGAAATGTTAATGCGACACAACTCCAACCTATTGACATTAAACCTTTTGCATGCGACTAAATAAATAAAACGGGAACAATAAAAGCTGTCTCGTTAAACGCCAACTCTCCAAAACCACGTAGTAAGTGTGATCTTATACAATTCTGCACTTGTTTCGAAATAACTTATTGTCTGTATCAAATTAATACACGTTTCACAAATCGTTTAAATTGTTCAGATTTTAATGCATTGTTTTTTTTTTTCATTTTTGCCATATACCGCGTGAATGGTATATGATAAAGAACGAAACATTATGTAATAATCTACATTTTTAATAGGTAATTACATTTTTATTAACTAAGCAGTCAGTGTCTAATCCATGTCTAAAAACTGTAAGAATTTTATCTTACAAAATTACATCTATCTATATTTACGAAAAATGATGTAGAAAGGCGAAGTAAAAGACGTGGGTAACTAGTCTCAACGGGAAGGAACCCATCTGTAACTAATCTTGCTACTATTATAGATGAGAAAGCTTGTGTGTATGCATGTTACTCTTTCCCACTGAAACGGCTGGACCAGTTTAGATGAAATTTAGAATACATATACAGCATTTCACCTTGTCAATACATAGGCTATTTTACTATTAAATGTTTCGTGAGTGTTTATACACATGATTATAAATGTACGGCTTAACTCACGTACGTTTTTCGGGGCGGCCCGACTAGTTTCGGACCTGTACGAGATCCTTCCTCATGAGCTCCCGGCGCTTGCAGCGAGTTCGCGGCGGAGACATTCTCCGAAACAGGTCCGAAACTAGTCGGGCCACCCCGAAAAACGTACGTGAGTTAAGCCGGTACATTTATAATCATGTGTATAAACACTCACAAAACATTTAATAATCAAAGTAGTGGCTGGGAGTTTGGATTTGTGATCGGTGTATAGCAATAGTCTCACCACTCATTCCATGGGGGGACGTATACCGTTACTGGTGAAACATAGAAGTGCAATACACTCCACTGCCTGCCTTTTTGGGGAGATACAGGCTTGATCTTAGCTTATGTCATTACGTTCTAATGACGCAGCCGGGTCAAGTTTAACTATTACAATCGGATCGATTTATAGTCGGTCACTGCGAGCGATTTGAAGGTTATTCATACAGTTAACTTTTCTTTGCAATAGATATTTGTGTTGCGCGCCTTTTATGGGTGTATGGTCTGGGCCTGTGGCTCGTGGGCGGCAAGGAAGTAAACATTTATGTGCGTATTGAACGCTAATGCTTATTATGACCATACATATTGTATTACATTTTAGTTTCGTAGTATTCGTAGTGTTTTTGGATATCTCTACACACGACTATTCGGTTTCAAAGTAGATTCGAAGAGAGTCTGGTTACGGAATCCAGACAGTTGATAAACTACTTATCAATATATACTTATTTTAATTTGTATGTTAGTTTGTAATGTTTATGTACGTTTTTATGTCGCCCCAAAAGCCTTAAAATCTACATATTCTTTATTTCGTCTATCACAAAGCGTAACGTATTTTATTACATATTCAAAATAAACTTAATTTTTTACATATCGATATTGGACAAAAACTTTTTTTAATATATAAAGACACCGATTAAAACTATAAAGCATTATTGTAAAATAGTTTATTATTGCTTCGAATAGGAGAAAAAGCGCTATAAAATTCGAATAGAATTGAGAGAGTTCAGATATTGTATCTTTCGCGATTCGACACGGCGGCTATTCGTCGACCTGCGAACAACCTAATTGCAACAAAGTGAATTGTGAGGCTGTGGAGCGACGGCTCTCCCAGGGTTATCAAGTACTCGTGGTTGTCTGTAATTAATTGCTTCGGTATTGTATCGTCGATCGTTATATCGCTGCTCTGATCTTATTTCTAAACGACGGATTTACACATATTCGGTTCGCCCCGACAAACATGATTGTATGCCTTAAAATAGCGGACTTTTAAAAACATTATATTTGCTGGATTCAGACAAATTGTGTGGGTTACAAAGTGTGAGTCCTTTAAGCCCTGCCTCAACAGGCATGCAAATGTATCCGTGATATAATATTGTGTATCTATGTATAATTATGTTTAATACATATAATTCAACAAATTAATTAAAACCAAATATATATTAATAAATCTATACAAATAGATAAAATTCTGTTTTTAATGGCAAAATAACCGCTTTTTAATAAATGCATATACATACGAGTATGTATATACGGTACGTGTAACAAAATAACATTTTTTACAAGTTTTGTCTGTCTGTTTCTTCCGGCTAATCTCTGGAACGGCTGGACCGATTTTGATAAGACTTTCACTGACAGATAGCTGATGTAATAAGGAGTAACTAAGGCTACTAAATTTAAGAAAAGTTTTGACTTCCATGCGAACGAAGTCGCGGGCACAGATAGTAGCAAATAAACATTATTAATTTCGACGACAATGTAGCTGCATATTTCCATTCGTCAAACATATATTTTTTTCCACTAGCCATTTAAATGAAGCATGAGTTGTTTATTAATAACAACCCAAATACGTGCTTTTTGCTCGGGAGACAACAATGACAAGCACAGTAAAATGAGCATTCAAAAGTGCGCGAGAGAACGTCTTTTGTGTGACAAAATAATGCGATGAGAGTAGAACATTCCATGTTATTGTATGTAGATAGAAAAAGAAGATGTTTGAGTGTTTATCTTTTTAATATAGGTACCACACAATGTAACGGCATGATATGTATGAAACATATAACACGCACAAATCGACTTGACGTTTGAATGGTATTTGCTTCCTCTCCCTTCCTTTTACTCCGCCTGCCACCGCCTACCTTCATGCGTCAGTAATTTGCTATTATATCATCATAGCGAGATGCCTAGTAGACTTCTGCGAGTTATGGGCGCGAGTTGGCTGTTTTCAATGCGTTTCGCGCCTTACCTACAGTGGCGTAAGTGTTATATGGTATTTGTGACCAAGTTAAAGTCACGTGATAACGTTATTGCAACAAAATACCGTAATTTTACAATTGTACGCTGAATGAATTTTGCTTATATTTTATACCTAAAGAATTATATACATACATACTTATATATATTTATGTATTATGATGTGTGCAAACTGCTGATAATTATCACTTTAATTTAAACCTTTCAACTGATTGGGTCGGTGTCTCTTCACAGCTGTGATCGTCTTGATAAATTTTATAAATTCGTTGGAAAACCACCTACAATAATTTTCTAAGGTAACTTGCAGGCCTTTGATTCTTAAAGTTGTAAAAAAACAAATCGACTTCTGACCTGCTCTTTGAAGCACGGAATCCTCCTGAAAATTTCTAACGGTCAATCATCTAAGTGATCTAAGGCTCCATTCCGCAGGACGTTGTATCATACACATATCGTTTGTGATCTGTAACCGCGCCTGAACTATAATATGTACAAAAACGATAGAATGCATATGTGTCAAATGAATGTTAAATCTTTTAGTAGTTAGTGCAAACTGAAGGAGTTGGGGGAGACCAAATCTAATACTGGCGGATGTCAGAGTTCGAAGTCTCCAAAATCGGCATGCGTTTATGAAGAGAGTGATAAATCTAAAAGCACCTCGGCTCTATGCTCCCACCTTGAACACCCGATGTGGCGATATAATAAGTGATAATTATTACCTACTGTGCAGAGGAAATCCGAGTGCGATAATTCAGAGTTATTTAACAAGGTGTAGCACTAATTAAATGATTTTACATTAATTAATTAGCTGTTCACGGCAATAATTAGTGTGTTAATTGTAGCTAGTTCCGACCACGCGCCCGCCACCGTTGTACCGTCAGTACGCGATGTCATGTCTGTACGCACGTGACTTTACGTTGAACGTTGGCATGTTACCTATCCATTGCGGAGAGATCATCATATGATGTGGAAGTCGTTTCACGCATCATGTCACCTTTTGATTTCAGCGTGTGACATTTGAAGGTGAGCCGACTGACTCTATAGCCTTTAGCATCGGTGAAAAACGCTGAATATGAAAAGTCCTTTTTTCAGTAATGTTTTTGTACCCTTAAAACACTGCGTATGTAAAAGGCCTTATTCAGAAATATTTTTATTGTTGATAGTAAAATTATATAAGAAAGAAATATTAATTTCGTAATAAGTTTGATGCAATAGTTATAATGTTCTGCTATGTTATGTCAAAGGAAAGTATGATTCTAGGATACCGACTTATGTCCGGGCTTTTAACTTAATCCAGGAGATAGAGAATCCAGGATCAGGTACTCGCGTAACCTGAATATATTAAAGTCGAAATAATAATGTTCTATTTATTTTCTAGAAATAAATACCTATAATACTTATACCACGCACAAATCAAGAATATTCTCCCTTTTCCAGAAAGCAGTCAATCATTATTTTAACGGTGTTGATATTTGCCAGCTGTCACAGTTGCCTTTTGTTCAGTGTCGACGCCCATTTGGCCAAGTGTGTAGATCATATGACATGATACATGTGATCAGTTAAATACTCATTATATCGGCATTCTGTTGGCAATTTTCTAAACTTAGCCAGCTGGTGTGGTTAATATTATTAGTTACTTTTATTTGTGTCTCCTAAGCTTCTCTTAATGTGAAATATAAAAATGCTTAGGAATTTGTCCTTCTTTTTCTTCCAATTTTTTATTCAGCCGAGGAAATTTTATTGACTTCTATAACAAAGTCTAAAATAGGACACAATTCCTAAATAAAACCTGTCGCACATGCGTTACCAAATTTAGAATTCAGATGGAAATCTTGAAATGTATGGATATTATTTTCTGCTAGTTTAACCTCACGTTGATACCCGCCTAAATTATAGTTATGAATGACAACAAAAATGCCCGGTAAATATTGCAAGTTAGAATCTCTAATCATAACTTTTTCGCCTAAGACCAGTACTTGTTTTCTTACGATCGTAGAACCCAGCATTCATGATAGACTGTAAGATCGTCCCATACCAGTATAATAATAATAAATTGCTGCGATACCTGAGTCATCATTAAGTCCAAGGTTGACTCGATTATTGCATATTAGAATTACATAAACATTCTGAACGAGACCTGTGTGATGCTGTGGATTACACACGTGCGATCGTCACACGACGTGCTACTGCGAGACATGAGGCATTTTGATATATTCTCTGTAGAACCACAGAACTGTTGTCTTCTACTAGACTTCTACCTAACCTTCTAACTAACCTCTTCCATCAGACTGCTTTATCTCCGATTTCGTGGATGAGCTCTCATGTGTCTTAGGTTATATTGATAAGAAGGACCCTGCATAGCTTGACCTTAAGTGACATAAGCCCCTTAGCCATTTGAGAAGTCATTCATTCCCTGCGGTACCGAGACTTTCTTGTCAAAGTAATTAAAATGTTGTGAAGTAACAAACCAAGCAATTTACATAACACATTCTATATTAATAGTTTTGTTGGACATAAAACGTTGTACATGGATGTTAATCTAAAGAAAAACGTGGAATATTGAGTAAAATGAACGCAACTTTGTATTTAAGTCACTTTATACCGTTTATTACAATGTATAAATAACATACAAATTTAAAGTGATTCCTTTTTGTAAATAAAAATAGCTACCCTTGCAGCACAACCTTTGCTGCGCTCTGCTGTCAAACAGCAGAGTATGTCTTATGTTTTAGGTTGATCACCGGTAATAGAAGCGATATCACGTAGGGCCGATATAGGAGAGACATAGTTCCTCCCTATTCCGGTGAACGCTAGGTCGCTTGCGGGGCAAACAGAAATCACGGAGAGCCAAATATCTCTATCCTTGCAGCTCCTTCCGTGGTTCTTCAACTATAAATACAAGTGGGCGTTATTTTTTAACTCATAGTCCGAGATAAATTTTATATGGGATGCCTAAGAGTTATAATCAAGAATTAAAATCAGGAAATACTCAAAGCTGTTTACGACCACTTCGTGTGTATAATAATGATATTAAATACATATGTGTACATACTTACATAATTAAATATCATGTTTACATAGCGTAAGAGCGACAATGTTGATGTTTATTTATCGCGTTCTGCAGTGTACAGTTCTTTGAAGGTGTAGTCATGAAACAATCATCATATCAGGTCTGCCCAATAGGCACCTGCGATGGCTATAATAACATTGTTATCAAGGCCCGCGGGCGTTGGCGAAGCGGTCAGATAATGTTCTATTATGGAGCTGTGAGCGTGATATCTATAATTGCTTAAGACTATGTTAACTATCTACCCACCGCTTGCAAGACACCCGATATACATGTAACTTAATACTAAGTATCGCAGCGGTGTTCAATCTTCACGTATCCCGTCTTTTCGTAGTACCTATTTATTGTAATGTCAGTGTTACTGTTATTTAAATAAGGTTTAAAGATAAGATTCTCAGCTGAGATTTAGTATTACCTAATTAACAGCTTTAGTGCCGCCGACTAGTTTCCGATGTGTATTATTATGTTCATAACATATCATGCGTGAAGGGATGAATAATATACAATACAATGGACTTCCTCGTTGGTCGGGTGACCGATCGGTAGTAGTAGCTCGGAAACGGAACTTATTCCTGTTGTATGGTGCTGCTGCTGCTGAAAGGCGTACACTTTTCAGTCTACCGCTGCGTGAAGATAAAGGTTAAGTTTTTTTACAATACTATAAACTTAACTGTAGCACTTAAATACAAGAGAAAAATATTTTTCAAAAACAATAGAATTCAACAGGTG
>DWMG01002933.1:0-12521 GCA_018244855.1 Elbella merops
GACTGTACTACACTCCTCTGCCTATCCCTTCGGGGATTACAAGCGTGATGTTACGTAGGTCTTTTTTTCATCAGCTTAGATTCGTTCTTTCGAGGGATGTTAAAATTGTTGTTTGTAACATTTTTAACTGTTCAATCAGTATTCAATTGCAATGGAGCGAATTCAATGATGAAGATGTCGTATTCGTGATAGGCTGATCTTTAAAGATCATAATAACTTATAGAAAATTAGATACGGAATTATTGATGACATTAAAAATATTGCCACTGACATTGTTGAACTTGTTACATAGTCTTACAAATATTTAAAACAAAGTCCAAAATAAATAAAACAAATGAATATCTAAAATAATTAGATAATTAATAAATAAATAAAACAAAGAAGGTCTTTGGGAATAACAAAAGCTATAAACGCGAAGCACTGGAACTGACTATTGAAAATGGCGTCCAATTTGAAATTTGTCTCATGAAAATTAATCTCTAATAGGAATGACCCTGCCAATTTAGTGTACACAATATACCTCAAAAGTGAAAACCAAAAATTAATAATTTCTTGAACACAACACAGACATAAGGACATTTCACGTACCCGTATATTGGGTATATAGTAATGTAACTGTAACCAGACCTGATAAGAATTGATGCAGCTAAATGCAGTAATTATACAAATGCACTCAGTGCACTCCCCGCTTGCATCACAACATTACCTGTACGTACGCAAATAGATCAAGATGTATTGCAGTCGTTGATGCTCATTGCCTTCGTAATTAATAGGACTATTTGAAAGTTATTCATGTGTTACATTGTCTGGAAGTGAGCTGCTGTATTTTTCCGATCTTTTTTTGTCGTTCCACTGCTGAACACGAGTCTCCCCTCAGAGTGAGAAGGATAAGGCAAAGTCTGACACGCTCGCCAAGTGCGAGTTTATATAAAGGGTCGGAAAAAGAAGCAGATATAGGTGATAAGATGATGCAGTTGTAGAGTTAGCATCAACTAAAAAATAAATACAGATTTCGGTGGAATCTTCTAGATAAAAATTCTAGATCCGTTGTGTTCGAGATAACCGGCTTTTATGTCTGGCCTGCGTTTAATTGTCCCTTTTGGTCTTATATAAAAAATATCTGTAGGTTGCAGCGATGACTAATTACCCGATTGTTCAGGTAGCCTGCATACCTTCTCGCTGTGACATAAAAAAATTTGCAATACTTCCTACGCATTCTTAAGGGGTTACACACACTTTGGAAGCGCACGTTTATATCGTGAACGTCAATGATAACACATCCACACAGCTTTGTTGAACCATACGGCCAATTTCCGAACACGATTGTTGGTAAATATGGCAAATCAAGATATCGAGTGGTACTTGAAACACTACAGTATTGAGACAAGTATATAGATACTTGAACCGGAGAATATGCAGAACATTCTAGATTCACATGCTTTCATTCATCTTATCCGCGTTAATATTTAAACGAAATGAGATATTAGGTATTTATATAAACATAATTCATATTTACAGTAATTCCAATGTTGCTATGTCTTTATTTTCTTATGTTTATTAAAAAAAAATCTCAGAAGATTCATATTAAAAAAATTAACTTTTTAAACGCGTAAGTAAAATATCTACATATCTCGATATAGAAATCTACATTGTTCAATCATACCATGTGATATGATTATGTCTATAGCTTTAAATGAATGTGCAAACTCACCGTCTTAAAATTTAAAGGATTGCACTTTCGATCACTATAGATTGCGAAGTGTAGAACACAATCAGTATAATTTTGTGCCGAGATGAATCTCGGTCAAGGGTCAGTCAAGCGTAACGCCCGACCGGCCATTACCACTTTTGTTTTTTATAGTCAGTCAATCTTAAAATACATATCTTCTGTAATAAAACGGAACGGCATACTTAAATGTCATTTTTATTTAATTGTTATAATATTTTTATGTCAATTAATTTAAAGAATGCATAGAAATGTTGTACCGATCAATTTACCCTTTTTATTGGTAATAGTTTAAAATTAAATAGGGAGACAAAATGCTTTCAGTGATGTTTAAGCTAAACAGGTTAAGGAGTTCATACTATCCATCAGACTGATTAGACTACACTTGGAATACAGTTCTTGTCTTGCCAATGTGACAATAATAATAAAAGTAGCTTATTCAATTTCATTAAAAAACAGTAATATTGTTATTGCCATTTGTTAACTTGTTCGGGCTTAGCGATAACTAAAATTTGAAGTTAAATTTGTTGGTCCTAGATTATTAAACGCTTGTGTAAATGGAAACTAGAAAACATGGTTTATCTTCAATTACATATTGTGTACGCTTAATTCTAGTTAAATCCCAATTATTTAATATAAGTATCATGACGTATTTATTTTCTCTTATATTCTTCTCGACTAACAGCGACATCTATATCGTTAGAATGTAAATAGAAATTGTTAGTCTCATCCTACTGTAAAAATGCCCTAAGACATGCTCAAATATTATTGATTATTACAAGTTAAATAAGTAGGTAAAAAGAATCTGACCACGTTTATAATTATTGGAGAACAAAAATTTACATATACCTCTATTTATATGGCATAGGAAGCTAAATGGTTACAACGCCATCTATTGGTATCGTACCATATTATATTGCTGATGTATATCATCCGTTATTTCGTCCTCTCTACCAACTGTCAGGATGGCCGAGCGGTCTAAGGCGCCAGACTCAAGGTTAACCTTGCCCGTAAAACGGGTATGAGCTGTTCTGGTCCTCTCTGAGGGCGTGGGTTCGAATCCCACTTCTGACAAAATTTTTTAGCATATCATTTATTTATTTAGATATTTTTACTGTTTGTTTACTACTCATGTACCATAATAATTTATTTTTATCATCAATTTGTAAATATTTTTTGTAATGCGATGCAATAAATGCTTGTTTTTGTTCTTTTTATATCTTATGATATTTTTTAATTGTCGATATTTTTATTACACTCTTGTATTCACTAATCGTAATCATCGTACAACAATTCATGTAATTCCGATGTATTCATTTTTTTGTATATTTAATTATTTATCCGTAAAATCCTATTCATCTAGTTCATGTATCATTTATGGTAATCGTTAAAAAGATTTATTGAGCAAGATATTTGTGCTGTATGATATAGTACTGTACAATATACAATGTATATGTAGTGTTAACTTAAGTATAACTTAAGTTTCATAATTTTAAACATAGGAACGTAATCCTCGGTAGTATAGTGGTAAGTATCCCCGCCTGTCACGCGGGAGACCGGGGTTCGATTCCCCGCCGGGGAGATTTTTCTTTACTTCAATTTTATTCAAGTTATTATATTATTAAATGTATAATAAAATACAATTGAATTGGTATTAAAATTAGTATTCAATGCTATATACATAATCCTTTATTTTATGATTTCAGTAATACATATATCAAAAACTTGACACTTACCGTTTTATAAAATAGATTATTTGCTAAATAAATTATTTTCTGGCTAATTTGTGACATAAAAACAGATAATTTATGCTAATCCTTTAGGTTGTAGTTTCGTATGAAGAATTGACAACGTGATTAGATAGATGGCGCAGCAATCGATGTAGGGCGATTACTAACAGATTTCATACCTCGCGCCTGTCCGCACAGCGCAGGGACACGATGTCACAAGAATTCTCTAAACTCCCCCTTCAATTGAACAATTTCACTTGCATTCCAAAGAATTTGCTCATAAGCAAAATACAATTAACAAAAAAAAATATGCCTGGGACCGACAACAAAACAAATAGATCATGAGAAAAATATCACAATATCAAAAAAGGTTCAAAACTCATTTTTATTTATTATTTAATCAACACGCCAGGTCCTTTACGTGATGGATAGGGAGCATCGATTACCAAATATCTATGCTGACAGACCCTACGTACATCTTCTAGATTTTTCCTCTTCACACAACCAATAAAGAACTTCAGTGGTACTGTATAGCAGTTATTACGGGTTATGTGGTGATTGCAGGCGGCAAGCGGTGTGATGGTGCGTGTGGCGACAGTGCTGCTGCTGGCGGTTGCACTGTGCCGCGCCGCCACCACCCTGGACTCCGAGCTGGCCGTGGGAAAGTCCATCAATATATTTATGAGGTGAGTTACGCATCCATACTTGGTTGGCACACATGTCTTCAAAAGATATAGATATACAAAACCGAATAGTTCCAGAGCATTAACAAAATACTTATGGTATCTTTAAATTGAAATATATTGTACATAAATAATCATATTGAAGAAGACCAATATTCACCCCCCATGCCCAAATAGGGCAGATACCTACGGGTATGAAGAAAAATGTATATAAAAAGCACGTCAGGTTGGTCACTCGTTCCTCTGTGCCCACCTCTTACGGAACCTGGTATGATGATATACAGACAGTAGGTACACATGTTCCAAGATTACTTCCAGCACACTTGTGATTAAACAAACACAATATAATGGCAATGCTTCGCGTTAAAGGTAATAAAGGAATTCTCAGGTGGGTCCGATCCACGTGACATCAGACATATTGTAAATATGTGTATAACCCGTGTGAAACAACCCGACATCTGCGTGCTATTATGTGAAGTCCTTTTGATAATGAAATATCCTATATCCTATCCTACATCCGATTTTACTGTTACTAACAATTTCTTCTTGTATATAAAAAAAACGTTACATCACGCCTGTAATCCCCGGGGTAGGCAGAGGAGTGTAGTACACCCCCACGTTTCAACAGTTACGTCGTAAGTCCCACAATGTATTATTAGGTGGTCAGCCTATTTTCATACACCGGACACACATCCAGACTCCGAGTCACTACTATAAATTAGAATTATAAAATTAGAATTATAAATTAGAAAAATCTAATAGTACCCGGCCCGGGATTTGAACCCGGACCCCCGATCGGCAGTCGCGCTTGCAACCACTGGACCAACGAGGCAGTCAATTTGTCAGTTGTATATAAAAAATGTAGTAATGCTTTTTTTACACTGCAAACGCCGTTGTGACGTCATCACGCAGGTGTCATGTCGTCATGGACGGGTTATGTATATCTGTATATAATATAGGAATGGCTCGTCGCAACACAATACATGGGAATCTAATAATTATCTAGAAACGGTCGTTTTAGTTATGTAAGTATAATTTACTTGTGTTTTCCTTTTGAGCCATGTTTAGTTATAAGTGCGTTAATAGTATCATCTCCAATTTATCTCAGTCCCCTGCTGAACATGGCCTCCCTAGGACGATTCTGCCCATAATCTCGATACCAGTTAGGGTTACGGGTAGTATTATTGTTTGATTTTTACATTGAACGCCTCGTTGGTCGACTAGTTGCTAGCGCGACTACAGATCGAAAGATCCTGGTAGTACCACGCAGTTTGGCTTCGTGTATGGCGGTTAGGCACCAATGGCAATAGGCTCACCACCTGTTCCATGATGAGATGTCAACGTAATTGTTTAAAAGTGGGAATGTACCACAACCTACCTCTACAGGGATTACCAGCCTGATGTTACTTTTGTTACGTTTATATTTACAAGGTGTAGTCCTCCTATACTTTTCGTAATGATATGCTAACTTGTAGAACTTTCATAAAATTTTCCGGTATTTGTACCAAAAAACCGAATCATGAATTTGATGAATGTTTTTTATATATTTCACCACTTAATGTAAGGTCAAATAAAAGAAGTATTATGAAGAGCGCATATCTACATGAACCAATACTTAATTTTATATCTTAATATTTCAACCGTTACACAATCTAACATTAAGATATGTTAGCGGTTTTCCAACTACTGTGCAAATATCGAACACGGAAAGTGCATAAGGCACTTTATATATCGTAATATTAATTTAGTAAGCCTTTGTTATATAAATATTTTATTTCTTCCTAAGTAACAGTAAGCAACTATAAAATGTACATTTTTACACAAACGTGCACAATAGTATATTGTTTTGTACCTACGTTAGAAATGTTTATTGCGGTCTTTAAAAAGCTATAATAACTAATAAAAATGTTATAACCGTTTACAAAACAATGCCGTAACAATCTATTTATTGTGTTAAATGCATTCACGCACTTATTGAAAGATAAAAAATAAGATATACTTGTATCTACCATTGTATTCTAAATGCCGATTAGTCCCTCTTGGCTTACCTACTAGCTCCCCTCCCCCCTTCTCCCTGCTCTTACACATTTCGAGTCAAGCCTTTAGTCCTATGGTTAGTGATTTCTAGCTTGTGACTTCGGTTCCTATTCAGGATAAATATTTGAGGGACCAACACATTTGTCTGTTCTGTCCTGGATGTAGAAATATCCGTATCATTATGCATTTATATACAACTTTCTGATTACCTTAGTACGCATGTCTATTTTGGGATCAGAAGACAACTGTTGTGTTACATTTTTCTTTCTTTCTTTCACAGATATGGCTACCTTAGCATATGCATGCGCGTGGTACCACGCAACGACACAGACGGCTGGGTGTTCCGGGAGCCGACGGTCAGCGTGTTCAGAGACGTGGAGCGGTTCACCATTGCTCCCAAACCGAGGCAAGCGAAGAAGCTCTTCGACGGTGACTTCCACATGGAATTCTGCGATAACTTGAAACAGTTGTTGCAGGCGTATTTCAGGGACTTTACATTTGAGAGGTCAGTTGCTTCATCCTATGGATATATCATTTCTACTTTTGTGTCATTAGAGAGGGTCATTTCGGTTTAAAGAACTTATTGTCTTAAGAAATCACAAAATTTCATTGATAAGACAAACTTAAAGAACAATATACATAGTAAAATATTTACAGTGAGCATGTTTACAGGTCTTAAGGTATACATGCGTAATACAATAATATTATAACATACAAGTCTAGTATAATGTACACCAGATGTCGACATTATGCATTATTTACGCAAGCGCTTGTTTTTTAAATTTATTACTTTTTTCCACTTTTCAAGCTCTACACTAACAATAAGATAGACCTACAGACATATGTACAACAGTGATGAACTTTGCGTCCAAATTCCCTTCCTAACTTCAAGTAGTCCCGGTTTAGTACAAGCTTGCAAATAATTTTATGATCATTCACCTGCTTGTACAAACATGCCATCGCGCTCTGTCCTCGGCTTGTCCCATTAATATTTAAAAAAAAATTATATCATAAATAAGAGCCGGTAATGTCTATTGTAGGATTTAATTTTATGTTTATCTATATATTCCAGGTTAGAGAGACCATGGCGCGCGTTTACAGCGGGCTGGCCTACGGACATCATGGCACGGAATCTCGGCATCAACTCGTCTTTCATCAACGGCGATCATTGCTATGTCCTGGTCAGAGTTTCCAGGTACGATCTAATCTATTTTTTAAGTCACAAATTTTATTAACAGTCACAATTTCTGCTGACATATTACGAATTAATACTAACAGTAAGGACTAGGTTTATTACTATCTACGCTATTCAATTTTCCGAGTCAATTCTACTTGGGGCATCCGACATTTTCATCCTGTCACTCAGGCTTATAGTTCTCCATAATATTCTCTGAGGTGTCTTGAGTAGGTATTATGTTTTCTAAGGCGCGTAATTGAAATCAAAAGTGCTAAATATTGTTATCACAGGGGAGGTTATGCCTCGTATACACAACATCACGCCTGTAATCCCCGAAGAGGTAATTGTACAGGTCTGCGTACACTCTCAAATTTCACCAGTTACGTTTACGTCCCGCGTGGAATATGGAGAGCTTATTGCCATACACTGGGAACATGTCCAAACCCCGACTCGTTACTAGGAATTCCTACTAGAAAATCTAACAAAAATCCAATAGTACCCGACCCGAGATTCAAACCGAGACATTATGATGAGACGGTTGATATTGACGAGGGAATAAATTGCAACTTTATTCCAGGTTCCGAGAAACGGCAAAGCTAAATGAGCTGCCGCCGAACATAAACGTGGAAGACGTTGTGTTCGACGCGATCCAGGACACGGAGATAGGCGACACGGTGTCCATCGCTGACTTTATAAGGAAATACGGGTCGCATTACATAGCTTCGTATATCACCGGGAACTCTTTATATCAGGTGAATATAACATCTCTTCTATTTAATATACCTGAACGTGTATTATATGTATGCCAGGGATTACTTAGTTTTGCAGTTGAATTTTTTCAAAACTATCCACATGAATAATAATCGACCCATTATAATTCCATTGATGGAATATGGGTTATATAATTATAATTCATTATAATTCCATTGATGGAATATTTCTTTCATATTGAGAGGTTTAAGACCATAGTCCGCCACGCTGGCCAAGTGCTGGTTGGCAGACTTCACACACCTTAGAAATTTATTACTTATTATTTATGATATCCACAATTAAATATATTTTAGTAGTTCTTGAAATATTTTTAATACTTTAGTAGTTTTTGAAATATTTATTATCAGTGCTTAGTGTTCATAATAATGGCAACACCGACAAAAACTTCACTACCTGCTACTATTTAAAGCCGATGTTTGCATTATTTATTTTATTACATATTATTATTTTATTACATACCATTTCCTGTTTCTTTTTCCATTGGCGCACTTATAATGCAAATTGGCATTATCTACTTCAAAAGCCACCTGTGTATAATTTATTGTAAATTACGTACAATATTTAATCTGAAGTTAAAACAATAATGGCATCATAGGTCGCCATTATCGGCGTATTTTGCAAACTATCGCCAGCCGTTTCTAAACAGAATCACGTTACCGAAGCGGCTGGAACTCACGCGCGTTAACACGTTCTGTTCAATAATAATAATATGTATCAGAAATGTCGTTTTTATCCTTGTGTTTAGGATCTTCTGTTTGAGGTTGGTCTATGGCTAGTCACTGTCATACATTTTCTATAATGAATAATTATGGCAGATAATAATTTGTTACTGATTATCTTTGTACTAGCACATATGCATGTTACACATGTATTCAAAACAATGACTAAGTAGCGTATATATGCGTTGGGTTTGAAAAGTGCAGTTTAAATAAGTGTTCCAATTATGGAACACTAACTAACTAACTAACTACTTCTAATTCATTAGAATTTCAAATGTGTTATCGTACAAGGAGTCTTTTTGGAGATATTAAAGATATTGGCGACTTTTTGATCGCAGTATGCCTACCTAGACACAGCTGAATGTTCTGGTCGCCGACGGATACCAGCGTAGACAATTCGAGGACCAAACCCTCTTAAGGGAGGTCTGTGTCGAGCAGTGGACCGACGGGCCGACGGGCCGACGGGCCGACGGGCTAATGATGATAAGATATGTAGCGGCAGTTAGGCTGCGGACGATAAGATATGTAGGTGGAGGTAGACGAGGAGACGTAGCAGCAGTGAGCGTGGTTGTGTGAAGGTGTTCGTGTTCTCGCGCGGCGTGTACGCGCGGCTGCGCGAGCGGGTGCGCGCGCGCGGCGCCGCGCCGCCCGCCGCCGACCTGGCCAACTACTTCTCGCCGCTCTTCGCGGACCACGTCGGCGCGGTCAAGGTTCGGATTGACCCTCGGCTCGGTACTCCGCCTATCCTCCCCCTGCTCCTCGTCCCTCCCTTTTGATCCCTTTCATCATTATACTCTATTTGAGGTCGTCCTAATCAATACGATGTTGGATACTCTGTGAGTGTAATGAAACAGAATGAAAGAGAAAACGAAAAACTAACGAGCACAGATAATTATAGATGCATAATTTTATTGTTTGCCATGTTTTTTTTTAATTTCAAAAGCACTGCACAATTCTTATATTATGCATGGGCCTAACGTTTATGCTTTAAAAACCTGTGTCCCACAATAAACGAGATGAGTCAAAACGAATTGATGACAATATTGATGGTTACACTATAATAATCCAACTGAAGAAGACCGTAATAGAGGCAATACGAATACAATATAATCATTCCTAACTCTACATGAAAGGCACAGGATCGAGCCGAGGTACAGTATGCATGACATCCATGTAATGTTTACTGCATAGCCTTCATCAATAGCACTCCGCAGTGGATGTTCATTGCATCATTCACGGCATTTTCTTTGCCGTCCACCATAAAACTTCTTTTCTTACCATTATTTACCCGCATGTGCATCGTGTTTGACCTTTTGTTTTTAATCTCTATGTCACGTGTCATTAAAATTGCTCATCATTAATGTTTATGTCACGTGTTACTAAAAATCATTAGTTCTTGATATTTGTCACGTGTCATTAAAATTAATCGTCCTAAATCTATATGTCACGCCATTAAATTATCATCACACTTCTCAAGAACAGTATGATAATAATATATGTACTTATATCAAAATATGTATACTCTTATGTTAGACGCGTTCAAAATACATAATTTAATAGATTTTTAGACTTAGTTATATTTGCCATGTAATGATGTACATAAACTTATCATCATTATCAATATGTCGCACACATAATGTATTTATTATTTCAAAATTAACAATTATGTTAAGGAAAGGAGTTTTTTTACCAATCCCAAAATTGATCGCTCCGCCGTGACGCGCGTATTCTCCCGCCAAAACTAGATTTAAAAAATTACAAATAAAACAAAATGTCATTGCAAAATATCGAATATCGTGTCTGCTCTCACTCCAGGTGTTTGTATTCTCTAGAAATGTCTACTCTATGATCAAAGACAGACTAAAAAGTAAAGGTGTGGCCGATATAACTGCCAAGGAGTTGGAAGGATATTTTTCGCCCTGGCAAGCCAAACACATTGGTCAGATTAAGGTAACATGTATTATTATTCCCTCGTAGTTAGCGGTAGCAACAGAAACCCCTTGGCACGTAAATTACACAAGGTTTCGGAAAAATTGTTCTAGAATATTCGATAATGAGGTTAAAAAAAATAATAAAAATAATTCTGTAAAGTAAGATTCATTGTAATTTGGAGCTGTGATGATCATTAATATTAAAATAGCATTTCTTTGTACACATTTTACAAGCATTCTAATATTGCAGTATACCCGTGGGAAACATTACTCAATAATAATCTCATATATCATTTTTCATTCACATACTTATTTGGTCATTTAAGTTTTGAGTATTTCTGTTCCCTATTACTTTAAAAAATGCATTTTCAAATACATCTCATTACTACTTTTTTAGTTTTGGTAAAGTACAATTTAAGTAATTCTAAACTAGTTGATCTACTCTCTCTGATACTGTACGCGAACAAAATTTTATTTATGCATGATATGCTTTGCATAGTACTCTAAATTAGTAATTGTATCCCATGTTTCATTAATAGAGATTCTAAGCAATTGTTTAAAGAATTTTAAAATACATATTGTGTAAATGGGACACTGAAACTTTTTATTCCGCAGGTGGCCAGCGGTAACAAAACCGTAGAGAATTGGGCGATAAAACGCCTAAGAGTGCATTACTACATCTTCTCATACCCAAGTTTACTCAAACTGCACGGTGAGCCCGCATTATTGAGAAACTTGGACACGCTGCTGGGAAATGAAGCTTTATTGCAATTGGAATTAAAAACATTATCGCCTGCGTTCAAAGATGCGAAGAAAAAGAAATGGTTCGAAGAAGTGATAGACAATTATTTGAAACTATGGGAGAGTAATATGTGATAAACAATTACCGGTCGTTTTAAATAGAAGAATTATTTCTCGAATTATCAAATCTAATTTTCAGTTTTCAGTAACATTATAATATTATGAGTTTTATTTATTTTAGTTCACTCCATAAATAAAATATTTTAAATAATAAAAATACGACAAAATATTGCAGTAGCTATGAAGATCAATTATGATATATGATTAAGCAATTTTATTTAGTATTTTTATTTCGTTATACGCTTTCTGGCGTTCTCCTTTTTGGGTGAGCAGAAAAACCTATTAAAGAATTTCATTTTCAAAAACTAGTTTCTTCAATTTAAAAGACCGCTGTACATATAGATAATTTAATCCATAACATTTAAGTTATTATTAGAATTTAATTAATTACTACATATTTCCGATAAATTTGGACTCTGATGCTCTTAGATGGATGTACGTAGAAGTTATTTGACATTGACAAAAAATCAAATTAAAAATGATGTTATTGACCTTTAATAATGATTCTCATAAAAACAATATCGCGTGTGATAAACATAAATATATTTAGGAAGAAATCTTATTAATTAATTTCATAGAACTGATCTATACACATACATATATACATAGATATATGTATATACATAGATATATGTATATACATAGATATATTTATATACATAGATATATGTATGTATGTACAAAGTTGATGTAAAAATTGACATTTAAAAGACCTTTGTGATTTATAAACAATCGTATACCTTTTTTCAAAATTAAGACTGAATTTTCTTAACCTTAAATCACTTTTATGTACCTCAAGTAAGATTTCTAAAATCCAATGAAGAAATGATGTGTTATGTATTATTCTAATAAAATAATATATGTGATCGTACAATAAGTGTTACAA
>DWMG01002934.1:0-12521 GCA_018244855.1 Elbella merops
TTACGTTTACGTTACGTTACCGTTTACGTTTACTTTTGTACTTAATACGAAACAACTAGGTATTGTATTCCCATATTTTTATGATAAGTAACAAAAAATTACTAAGTAAGAATTTTACCGTAATTTTACTTCGTATCAAATATACATAAAATATACACACATATATAAAGTACTATCTATGTAAAATTTATTACCCTCTGCGTGATAAAACTAAAAAAACACAAAATAGTCTTCCCCTAACATAGAGCTTAAATAAAACTATTAAATAAGAAAAAAAGAATTCATCATATTAGTGTTATTTATTAATATTAAACACTCACCAATTAAGTGAAAGAATTAGAACTGGCTTGTAAAAATAAATCTCTCTGTACAACGTCCAAGAACTTTACACAAATTCAATTTCATGAAAATTCGTTACAAATATAATAATAGCACATTATTATTATTATGCTTCAGTGCAAAGTGTGATTTTCCTTTAAGATATGTAACTGTCACACAAAACAACTATGGAGTTGTTGGCTGAAAGAGAGACAGCAGTCATACTTTGTTATTCCCTTAATATTTCTGTTATTCATACAGATAATAGCGTGGCTGAGACCGGCGGTGGCCCGACGCGGGGTTCTCGCTACGCTGGTGACTTCGGCCATGGCGTGGTGTGACGGCTACGACAAACCACTCCTTGTGCCTCTTAACGGATGGTAAGACTTTCTACTATTCATCATCGTCAGCCTATCTCAGTCCACTGCTGGACGTAAACCTCCCTCGAGTAGGGAATTCATTACTAATAAATATACTTTGGGCCTCAAAAGTATAATTAATGGTCTGGAATGAGGTCTGTTGAATACCATATTAACTCTAACAATGTAAGTCAAGCGTAGTCCAAACGTGTATAAAAAATAATTTATTATTTCCAAGTAACAATAGATTATTCAAGTCAATCGTTATTGCGAAATATTAAAGTACAACACTAAATATATTTGAGTATAACCGCACTAAACGTATCTTGGAAAAGGTCTAATCCCAAGCGAGTTGTGTTCCATTTGCTAATCTTATATTCTGCCCGAGAAATTATTGCGGCGTTCAAACATTCTACACAGCGATACTTACTCGTCTTACAATTAATCAATGTCAGCTTTGTTATTCACTGTTGCTTTCATAAAATTCTTTAATAGATATGTTTAATAAGTTCCATAATATATATTACGACAAACATGAGACTATCGTAAGACTTATCGTATCACCATAAGACATCATCACCAAAAACTTTTATTATTTCACTATTAGACACGAGCCTCCTCTCAGAATGAAAAGTGTTCTAGACATAGCCAGTCAAGCTGGCCAAGTGAAGGAAATCGCTTAGAGAATAATTAAGAACTCTAAATTTGAAATGTAAGGTGCGAGAACTACTAGGCTTTCACTCCTTTCACAGCTGAACATCAACAGATATGTCATGTTTTATCTTTATCTTTTTGCTTAAAATAAACGTAACATCAAGCCCAGATCGATTCCCGAAAGAGTAGGCACAGGAGCTACGTTTAAGTCCTATTGAATAGATGGTAAGCCTATTGCCATACACCGGGCATAGATCCAGACTCGGAGTCACTACTAGAAATTTTAAATTAGCTAATTTCAATAGTGCCCGACCCAGAATTTGAACCCAGGACCTCAGGATCGGCAGTCGCGCTTGCAACCACTAGACCAACGAGGCAGTGCTTAAAATGTTTTTCTATAAAAGTATACCATAGAAATAAAAAGATAATTATATTTATTGTCTATCTGGAATGTATTAAATGTGAATTATGGCTTTGATAATCGGTAACATGAACATTACAAATGTAATAATAGAAAACGTTATATTGCGGGATTCTTTCTTGGAACCCCACAATCACATTTTGTCAATTTAATTAACGAAGAATTCTTATTATTGTTTATTTACTTCAAATTTCATCATTCTTAATAAACGAATAATATTTATTTTTCTTCCATTCGTATCAATTCTAATAATAAATTTATCATCGCTAACAGCCTTAATGAATAGACACGTACAGGTTTTCAACAAATGAGCACATTTGTAGCCGCAATATTTAAATATTAAAAGTCACTTTGATTATAAATGTAACGACGGCTTAACTCACGTGCGTTTTTCGGGATGGCCCGACTAGTTTCGGACCTGTACGAGGTCCTTCCTCATGAGTCCCCGCCGTTTGCAGCGAGGTCGCGGCGGAGACTGTCTCCGTGAGTTAAGCCATTACATAAATAATCATGTATATAAATATTCACGAAACATTTAATACTTAGTAAAAAAGTCACTTTGAAATTTAACAACGATAAGGACTTCCTAATTACCCACAATTAAAGTAATTTCTAATTACCTACAATTTATTAAAGTCCTCTACGATTGAAGATAAGAAACGGAATAGAGTTATGATATGAGTTCTAAACAATTTCATTTTAAAACTTCACGATAAAATTCGCCTAGTTTTATAAATATTTCATTTGGTAATTTAATAATTTTAAATAACTTGAAAACTCTTTTGCTCATTACGGACAACCCAATTCTTTGCTGCAGGATCCATACACTTTATGCAAGGAACTATAAAACAACATATCGTAAATAAATCTGTTCTTCTCCACATTCTTCTTCAAGTTATGTAATGTCTACCGTTCCGCTCTTGCCGAGTGTAGTAGACTATGATATGAACCCCTCCGTTGAAAATGGAATGAATGAGAAGAGAGAGGGAGACAGCAGAGAATCAGAGGGATACTGTTAAGCATAGATACGGATTAAAAGCACATTAAACAACTTTGGTAAAGATACTGCACGAATATCAAACTATATCCAACACCTGGTTTCTATCTCAAGTATCCAATTGCTGCAAATAAAAGCTCCACTCCACTCCAAAGAGAGATCAAAGAGCTCTATTGTCCAATCGTTCACGGTTCTCTAACAATAGATACGCTTCTCAAGTGTTGCTGTCAGGTATCACTGACACTAGGTTTACACCTACATCCGCGTGATTGATCTTGCATGTTGTATATCTATATAGTACATTTACTCGGTGTTGCTAAATTATCAACTTACAGATAAATAATTTAGGACACGCCAAAAGATATTTTGAATTTGTATGTTATCACATAAGATCAAGAAAAATATAAAACAAAAACAAATGGAAGAAAAAAGTAATTAAATATAAAATTTGACAACGGCCTAATGACGTAAGTACAATAGTGTACTGGCAGTAAAAGAAAAGGAGAGCTATTTTTTTATTCCCTAGATCCCATAAGGTAGTTGTTCGCCCATAAATCTGGAACAGAAAATGTTTGCAACAAAAAACCCTTCCTCGTTAACGCAGACGCATGACTGACATTCTGACACGGTAAGTCTATACATATGTACTTGTCACGTATTTATAGAAAACTCCGGGTTTTTCCCTATTTTTTTGTTCGTTTCAAAGAACGCCAATTTCAATAGATCCATTGTTGCTTTCGCTCGTAACGTGAGCTATTCACATTCACGACTTTCTGGCTGATTTCTGTAATTCCATCGACCATTAAAAAATTGTAAGTTTATTAAATGGATGAATTATCGAATTCTACTACCTCACGGTGTACGTACCGATAGGAGGTACTATTATTAATCTGGTCCCGTATCGAGTAGGCAGAGAATACCGAATGCCAAATATATGTATCCTTATAGACTTGACGATCTCTTTCTTGTTACCTCATTAATTATAAGTTCATAATTGTTTACTAGAAAACTAATAAAAATTGATAATTTTTGGTTGAAACTTAACCATGAAATTATATTATAGTAAACATGGTTTTTATATTGACAATTGATAAAAAAGATTTTATAAAAATTAACATATCTTTTTTCGTTGTGCAAAAAATAACGTAACAGGCTTATCGGGTCTAATCAGCGATCCCCAGCACATGATGCGTGTCTGGGGTCAACAAGGGTAACCTTATAATTTATGTACCAATCCAATTGTTAGTCTTTCATGCCAACAATATTTTTAGATACTACGTGTTAAATTAATGAATTGTAATAAAATTTCTCCTTCGATACTAATTACTAACAATACTTGTTGTTTAATGAATATTCTATTAATTGCTCCTTCCTCTTTTCTTTTTTTTTCTTCTTTCATTCTTTCTTTTTTCTTCTTTCATTCTTCTTTTCATTGCCAGCACAGAGATTACAAAATTTCCATTCGAATTAATATACACCGAGCTAAAGTTACAATATCAAAATTTACGATTTTATACCATTTGCTCTTATCGACTGTCTTTTGTTTCTGAGAAAGCGGATATTGAAAGCGTCCCATATCCGTTTGACAATTATGAAAACAAAAGTACTAATAGCTCGATTATTGCAGAGAGTATTGTGAAACTTTCTTGATAGCGCCTATTACAAGCAATAATTTTCAACAATTTATACTACGGTAAAGGTGAATTAAATTTAGGGTCCACAGAGATTTGAATAATATTAAGCGAAGTGAAAATTTAATAACGTTAAAATTGAAGTGAAATTCTTTAATTATTATATTATATTAAATTGCCACATAAAATTGAATATAATTCACGAAGTTCACATCTTTTCACCTACATAACTTTTTCTACAAAATCCATAAACAGATAAATTGCAGGAACAGGACTGTTAATGTTAATCCAGTTCCTATTGATTTTTAGGGAAAATATTAGTTAGAAATAATTTTAATAGGACTGGCAATGTACATTAATCCACTAAGTTAGTACCTGTTTCATCATATTCAAAATCAGTCCATCATCGTCCATTCCTGAACAAAGGCATCGGAGTACGATATAGGTACGCAATGGCTGGCAATGGTTGGATGCGAAGAGCTAACGATCGAACTCAGTGGCGTGCTATGGGAGAGGCCTAATACGGTTTTGATTAATATTAATTATTATTCCTGTATTTCGATTTTCACCCCTTCACATCAAAACACATTTAAACGTAGAACGTTTACACCTAAAATATACATGTTGCAAAAAAATGTTTCCTTATAGTAATGAGTGTTGTGATCACACTGTCCTGAGGGAATCGAATGAGTGTACATCCAGATGTCCATGGTGTGATTTTCCATTAATCACATGAGCTGATTACGGAAAATATAGCTATGTATATATATTCGTAGTAAACAGGCAAACTTATTACAAATACTTGTTTTCCCTCTAATTACAAAGGCAAGTGCCGTAGAAATCCGTAAGGATTTTCGCAAGAGTTGTAACCCCTCCCCCGGCCAGCCCCTCTACCAACAATGTTTAATTAACAGCACACAATCGATGGTCTCCATTATTTAACAGGTTTATTCTTCAAGAAACATTTACGACGCCGCCCGCCGCTGTTTGGTCGCGTCCAATCGCGAAACATGGGTTAAGCTGTGACACGACATTTATCTTTATTTTATTAATATTACGGTATGAAAAAATAGCGATCAGATGATACTTCTCGTTTTTAACATCTTCTTTATTATTGTATGTGATTTAGTAAAAAAAGAAAAAACTAGTAGTGTAAGTAGAGCTGGTAGCGCATTCGCTGACGTTACATTCTCATGCATTTGAGCAAGATTTAACCCCTCAATGAACAATAAAAAGGAATCAATGAATGAATTAATGAATGAATGAGTGAGTAAATGAATGAATTAACTAATTAATTAGTGATTTAACTACGTCTTACGACTTAATTTTAGTTCTTATCCAGTTTAATTTTCTTTCCCTCTAGGCTTCAACCACCAATAGCATCAACAGTTCGTGTAGTGTCGGTGGGCGGATCGACTCCTGGTGCTGGAGCGAGGTTACTCCAACTGGCGCCTTCGGGTCAGCACCTGGTGTTGGCTCCCTCGGCTGGTGATCCTCAGCTCTGGCATGTGATGTCCAATTCAAAAGTGCACATATTTAAAGGTTAGTAATGTTTTATTGTGTTTTTATACTATGTATTTTTACAGGGTTAAGTTTCTGAAGTTGTCATGTATTATGACGCTTTGATATCTGCTACTTAAGACAACAGCATAGCCTAATATCTAAGTTATTGTTTGAAGGATGTAGAGTTTTTGGCAAAATTAAAGTATAAATAATAACACCTCGCACAAAGCCACCTAAACTTAAACTAGGCAGAGTCTTTGCTGTGATTACCAGATGGCTCATAAACTACATGTATAGCTTTGTAAATACGTATGTGGGATTTACATAGAAACGATGTATTTTTCATATACGCATTTCTATAGAAATAATAGGTACAATAAAAATAGGTCGACTTACTCGCAACACAAATATTCGTCCTTTGTGGGACAGATAACTACTAGTACTACGAAATACTAGCTCAGTCTCAGCAGTCAGGTTCACTATTCTTACACCAACATGACAATCATACAAACATGCCCAATGAAACAAAAGCGATACTAAGTATATAGCGTAGAATATGATTACGTTTTGAAGAACATAAGAGCTTTGTCACTCAGCAATACCCTCTGTTTTAATCCCATCAATTATATATTAATCAATTCACAATAATTTCCTAATAATTAATAATTATTCCACGCCCAAACAGATAATAGACATATTGATACCAAGCAAAGTAATCTAATTAATTTGGTCGGATAGTTTAATTAATATTATGGTATATTGAGGTTGATTGAGCTAATTATAACAGCAATGGAAATTTGATGGTATTCTGTTATTGTAGGTACTGTTGTAATGAATGTTAAATTAATATTAAATCACAACGTTCGTATTTCTTGTGTACAAAAAATTAAATTAAACAGTTCAAAAAGATTTTTTTACTATATTTCTATGGGATTTTTACCAAAACAATTGGATGCAACATTTACCTAAACACGGAAATCCTATATCCGAGCAGAGGTATTCATTAGCTAATTTAAGATCCGTGTTTATCCGTGGAAGGTCGGTGCTGCCCAATAATTCTAGCCAACTCTAATTTACAAAGGCGGCGTCTGGAGAAAATCGCAAGGATTTTCCCTAACAATTATTTTTATTAGTTTGTACGTTTAATTAGTAACATCAAATTCTCTGTTTTGTTACCCAGTAAGTACGTTTGTAAACACAGATACTGACGCCTCCCGACGTCTCCAGTCAGCCGTGCGACGTTACATGCGTATATCCTGCTTATATAAGAATATCATATCCGGCTTAGACACATCATTATTTTTCGTTACTCGGGTGAATAAGATTGTAATAAGGATAGTGGGCGAGTAATTTATTAAGAGACAATACAATAAAGGACTATATTTATACCTATAAAACAATTTAGTAAGTATAGATATTCGAAACATCTTGTTCCGCACATCACATGACGGGGGAAGTTCATTATCCGACACAGGTTAGAAAGATTCTCCTTCGCTTACGCAGCTGTGTCATTGGAATATACGTTGAACGAGGGTTAAGCCATGCCTGTGACACTGCCCGTTATTTATTGTTAACTCAGGTAGAATGGGTGTAAGTAAGGCCGAAAATAACATTCACTTAGCGTTGACATTATTCTGTAATAAAAACTGCACGAATTATTGGGGCATTTTTGAATTAACACTAAAAAATATGTATTTAAAAGAGGTAAAAATCTGGAATGTACTGCACTGCTCTGTCTACGAATAGAAAATAAAAGAAATTACACAGAAATGCAACAATATGTGAAATTGTTAACTTGTAGCCTAATATTATTTAAATTATGATATCTTGAGACATCACAATGCATTTAACTAAATAGATGGAATTTTTAGGCATTTGTTGTCAACCATATCTGTTAAATACTAAATGAAGAAGTTCGAGGATGTTATAAATATAAAATTAATAGCTATAAATAATTTGAACTACAATATAAAGAAAGGCAGACGCAAAAAAACGTAACGTAACCAATTAGTTTCTGTCGGATTTAATAGCATACATGAAATAAAGCTGGCGTAAAAATTCAGACTGATTTAAAACTAGCAGTAAATTGTCAATTTCAAAGAACAGCGGACCACATGTGTAATTGTTACGATCAAAATTATTATACGATCAAATTATTACGATTATTTAAAATATTAGATGAATGTAATCAATATTGTAAGCTGTTTACTGTAGTTAGAAGCACATTATAGTTATAAACACTGTATAGAATCTATTATCAATCGCATAAATCATGTAGTCATAAACACAATATTAGATATACACATTTGATTAGAAGCTTTGTTTTAATTACAATTACAACTGCTTTTGGGCTCTAGCTAGCCGAGTCGACATAATGTTCGAAAATCAAGTGTTTAGCCGTGTCCATTCGGCCCCAAGCTAGCCGAGTCGACACAATGTTCACAAAACAAGGGTTAAGCCATGTCAGCGAAACTTGTTTATTATTTATTTTAACACAGATCGAATAGACTTCTTAAAGGCCTAGTTGCTCTGATACCGTTACGGATTATAAAGGATGTGTCAAGATAAGTAAAACATGGCTAGCAATAGTATAGATGACTGTTTGTGGCGAATTCGTGTGAATTTTCCGTGTTTTGAAATCGTATTGATTGATGCAATCGGTTGGACATTTCTATTATTACATCTTTTAATTATCAAGCATTCGCATTACCTTAGTAATGTAAATCGCAGACATTTTTTAATTTTGTTATGTCACATACACCCATACATATATTATATGAAGTATACATAATATATGAAATACAAGAGACAAATGGAAGGAATTATTTGGGTAATAAGGGCACAAAAGCTGAAATTATATTTTCTGGTTTAAGGATTTTGTATCCTATAATGAAAAATCTAAGAAAGGTTGGGCAGGTTAAAAACAAAACCACATGTTGTGATGTGAATGCGAAGAAATGCTGGGAGTATTAAGTTATAAAGTCTTCGTATACTTGTGAACCGTAATTTCGGTTAAGTTCTTACTTCAGGAGAACATTGTGAAAAGTTTCAATTTACTTCTTGTTAAGGTATTTTCACTCCCTCATCCAATGATGAGGGAGAAATCAATATTTCCATACCAATGAAAGTACTTACAAATTTATATTACAAAAGCTGATTAAAACTCGAACAAAATTTCCCAACAAGCGCGGTATTGTCAATGGATCCCTACACAATTTCGATACGGTTATAAAGCATTTAATATTCTTAGAGAGCTGTTCGGAGAGCGATTCTGCTCTCCCATTTCATTGAAAAGGGGAAACTGAGGTGGTAGCGTGCACATGGGACTCGATGCCATTAATCCCATCTACACACACACGCACACACACACACACATTTTATTTATTTTATTTAATCCCATCTATTTTTATTAAAAACAGAGATCAAGGTATTGTACTCTGTATTCATATATAATCAAGCGCAAACATGTGAACCCCTTTTTTAAAATATGACCGTAAGGCTTTTTTTTAAGGTCTTTCCGGAGTTTTTTTTTTATTTGGAGGGAGAATTGCGTTTTAAGGCTTTCTCATCTGGTATGACGGGAAATATGTTTTTACGGTTCATATACACACAAAAATATGTATGATCATGATTAGTAGTTTGCCTCACTTCTATACACGACATAATCTTCCATTAATGAACGTCATGACGGCATGTCGTCGACCTGACCCATCACCCAACTTGATCGATCAATCGATGTGATAAATCACTTTGCGAACGAAAATGTGGAGCTTTTTACGTAATACGCCGACATACATACGTGCACAAAGCAAAACGATAATTACAAAAGAAAAAAAAATCACAAAGCAAAAATTTCAGCTCTTTTTTCACTTTGAACATTTCATTAGCGAAAAAGCATTGTCATTCTCGTTTCGCGTTAAAAACGGTTTGGAAATTTCAGTGAAGCCGCGGCACCTGAGCCACGACAAATGAATATCGATTGGCTATCGCTCTGAAAGGCAGGATTAAAAGAAAACAAAAGCAGAAAATGAGTCAATATCCCCGCCGTGTAATATTTTTACAGGATCATATCGGGAAATTAAACTGTTAACAGGAAATTCTTGGACACCACGTTGAATGGATCTGGCTTGCTGACTTACTGACTTACATTCAGTGGCTCTGGCAATGCTAGAAGTCCAATATTATGGGTTCGGTTCCCACACAGAATAAATATTTGTATGATGAGCATAAGCGTTCGTTTTATATCCGAGTGTAAAAATATCTGTACAACTATATATTTTTATCTATATATGTAATTCATCTGCAGACTGGTTATCATAACACAGACTCTGTTGTCTCTACTTTGAGATCAGATAGCGGCGGTGTGAAGATTTGCCAAGTTATTATTTTTGTTTTTAATATGAAGTGTAATAATTTATTATTGTGCGGTCGAACCCGGAAAGGTCCGTAGGAAAATATAATTGCCCCTGCCCCTTTCGAAAAATAGATTACATAATTACAGAAAATATTACACCATTATACTTAATTATACGAGTAATATATCATAATTGGTATGAATATGATCTGTCAAGTACCATTTACTTACAATAAAACTGGGAGTCAGCACTTATAATCGACCCATTATAATTCCACTGTTGGAATATGGGACTCCTCTCATATTGAAAGGGGTTAAGGCCTTAGTCTGCCACGCTGGCCAAGTGCGGGTTGGCAGACTTCACACACCTTAGAAATATTTTTTTTTATAATTTCTAAGGTGTGCAGGTTTCCTCACGATGTTTTCCTTCACCGTTAGCAAGTGATATTAAAATTAAAAACGCACTTTTGTGGCACCCCCGGAGTGAGGGGCTGAATTGTTAACCACTAGGCTATCACTGCTTGTATAAATGATAACGATAAATGATTGTTTGTCTTTTCATTATCATAATGTGGCGTAAAACGGGTTATCAAGGATTATTGTGATTATCAATAATGTACTTTATATATCATATATTTTTTGACCAACCATATAAATTTCTCGGGCCTATTGTATAAACATAAAATATTAACAATGGTAATAACAAAGCCAATATTCCAAATATAACACTGAATAAATGATAACAGCTATCAATATATAAAGAGAAATTAATTAGAATTTCTGTATTTCCGTATCATGGGTTTTCTAATTGTGTAGACAAGATTGGGGGTGTAGGGGGTGTAATGGTGTAATTAATGGTTATATATTAGTGTATTAAACTAACACGCTGTAATAGTAATCAATGTCACGTACCATAAAAAAATGTTGTTTTATTTGTATCAATATTTATGGCAAGACCTATGTACATAACATATCTCTCAGTGCATATGATCGTTCATAGAGAGAGAGAGAGAGAGAGATAATAATGAGATTTAGAGAACATTAGTCCATGATGTGCATATTAGTGATTAGTATATTTGTATATTTGGCAAGTAACTTATTGAAACTTTCTACATCGCTCTTAAATTCCCGAATGCAGCCGTAAGAGCCGGTAAATATTGGCTTATATGGCTTAACGTGCCGGCTCTAGAACGGACTGGTTACTGATTACGGTTAGCTAAAAATCACATTGCTGCTGATCAGCACCCAAACATCACTTCCTAATATATCAGATTGAGTCACTGCAGCTGACTTCACACGTGCCCAAATAGATCACAATGATCATTGGATTTGCTAAGAAAGGCGACTCCAATCACGCATTTTCTTAGAAACAAATTGTTTATTTAATGATTTAAGTCCAGTAGCATAAACCACATGTGCTCAAATAGGTCACATTGGTAATGCCCAATGGCCATTGCTGTTTCCAGGCGGCTCCGGCCACGCATTTCAGTTTCTCAGACTGTTTAACGACAAGTCCAGTAGAATAACACAATAGTAGAATAAACAGAGCATAAATATAACAGCATTTGACTTAAGAACATTCATCAATAGATAAACGACCTCTATATCGATTCGATTCGTAGCTTTGGGAAACTTCGCAACTGGTAATAACTTAAGTACCTTACAATTAAATGACTATGTTATTACTGTCTTCGATTTACATTTATTATTCTACAATATTCGTATATCAAGCCACACTACGACTACGGCTGAAAGTTGTCTAATGTGGAATATAGATACAAGTAGAGATTTTGTTAAAGTAACAGAATTAATTCATCCATATTCCTACCACTAATAAATATACAATAATAAAGTCATGATTTTTTTAATCATGACATAAGGTGCTCTGTCAGGTATTTTTTCGTTATTATACACCAATGTGGAAACAAAACAAAGCGTGAACTTTACGAACTAATGGCACTTTTCACCAATTAATCCCTAAATTTAAATTATACATAAAAATCTTTGTATTTTATAGTTTTTTTTTACATCCAGACTAGAGTAAATACTTTTGCTCATCACATGAATATTTTTCCCGGACATGATTTAAACTAACGACTTGACCAAAAGGACAACCTTTTGGCATTTGTTTGTTTGATTTTTTGTACATACATATTTGTTTACCAATTGATATAGTTATTTAACTAGTCAAAATATATATATTTGGGAACGATAATTATTGGCGGTTGTCTCATTAGCAAGTCAGCTATTTATTGACCAAATTATCCATATTTTGGGAACGTCC